>JBBPPG010000011.1:0-133624 GCA_038091855.1 Leccinellum luteum | reverse complement strand
TGAACGGGGATAACGATAGTGGCGTTCTGTCATGCAACGAGGCACGAGTGCAGCAACAGAACATTGTCTTCGGCCGTGCGAAAGGAAAGTGTCGCAACCGCTCTTTCTTTTCGCCCTCATCTGTGTTTCGGCATACGCATCGTCAACGTCGTAGACGATCCGCCTCATCACTTTTCATCTTCCTAAAATACACTGTCTCTACTCGTTTTTAATCCTCGCACCAGTCTCTTCTTTGTTCCACCCATACCTCTCTTTCTCCCGGCCATCGTTTCATCATGGCTAACCCAAACTTGGAGGAAATCCCTGACTTTGCAGACGAGCACCACGACGCCATCCGTGAAGCTATCAGGGCAGCCAATGGCGAAGATGACGAGCAGGTCATTGCTCGCCTCGCCACCGCCTGGCAAGCAGGTCATGTAAGGCGTGTCACTGCCTGGAATGACCGGAGAGCAGCAGAGATGCGCGAAGCTCAGGAGATGGAGCAGGAACGCCAACAACAGCAGGAGTTGGAAGAACAGGATGCCGCTGACGAAGCCGAACGTGTTCGTCAGGAAACAGAGAGGAAAAAGCCCAAGATGAATGTCTTCACCCGCGGCACGGCCGCACCAGACGTCCTATCACTTCCCCCCTCTCAATACGCCCTCCAGAAGCTAAACTCCTTCGACTATGTCGAGCTCTGGTACTTCTCGCTCCCGGGCCACACTGACACGGCAAAATACGGCAACAAGTCTCAGGCTGACGACACCTTCGGTATCGGCAAGCTCGGCGACCACCTAATGGTGCGCTCCATTGCCTCCGTTCGCGCTTCTAAGAACGTCGTACCCGACCAAGACCTCTCCTTCGTCGACTTCCTACAAGCCAAATACTCTTTCCTCGACTTCGCCAAGAAAGCCGACTGGCCTCACGAGAACCTGGACGCCCTCTCAAAATTCTTCTGGTATCTCGAGACGCATCCCCTCCTCCAAGTCCCCTTGGGGCAAAGAACCATTCTCACCTACGCTTCCCGCGTCCGGCACGACTGGCATCGCGAACTCAAAGCGGGCAGGGGCTATGACATTTCCGTCATCAATAGTCGCCTAATGAGCTCCATTTCAGACGAGGTCAGAGCCCTCGACGAGGAACAGACCAAATCACAGGCGAGTACCCCCGTCCCAAACTGTTATACCTTACTAATTCAACCCCTTTTTCTTTCCCTCTCCGCTACCACAAAACACCCGCTCCGTTGCGCGTCGTTTGACACACACCCCCCTCTTCACCCCCCTCGTGCAACCGTGGCCACGCCACACTCGCGCATCACCCACACCCATCGCCGCGTCCCTGCATTTCGTAATCCCATTACGAACCTTGCACACCCCTCCTCGCATGCATTCGCGTCATCGAACGCCCTCGCACTGGCCTTGCCCCCCCCCCCCCCAGATGATCGACTTTATGGGCAAGCACGAACACTCCCAAGGCTCGCAGCTGCGCTCCGGCACGTATAACCGGCCATACCGCGATGCCAAGCCTGACCGAAAATACAGGCCCCGCTCGCTATCCCCGGGCCCGTCACACCCACAGAGGTCATCCGTACAATCCCCAAAGTACCAGCGCAGGCCAGAGGCAAGGCAACCCCCATCCCGCTCCCCATCACCCAAATCACGCCCCCGCTCTGTCAAAGGTAAAGGCGGGCGCTCCGCTTGTCCTAACTGCCTCGGGCGTTTCGCTCACGACATCCGCGGTTGCGCCACGGACACCCTCTGGGACGGCACCCCTGCGCACTGCAAAAGAGACTCCAGCGGGACCCTCAACAACCCCAAAGGTCAAGCTATGTGTACCGACTGGCAACGCCCCTTCAGCTGCCGTCTGCATCACACCGCCACTTTGCACGAGTGCTCCGGCTGCGGCAGCTCCGACCACGGAGCCCAAGCATGCCTTAAGGCTCAGAAGGTGCAGTAGGGCCCTCACTCCGTACATCCCTGAGGCATGGGAAAAATGGCTTGGCACCTCTGGCCTCATTAACAGATACCCCTCCCTGCCCGAAGGTTTATACTCCGGCTTCGCGGTCGGCCTCACTAACCCGCCCGTTTCCTTTACCCCACCTAATAACCCCTCAATTGAGGAATACACTACCATATTCGAAGAAATAGTACATAAAGAAAAACTTAAAGGCCGGTATATTGGTCCCTTCTCCCAAGCTGAAATCGAGGACACCCTTGGCCCCTTCCAAACTGCTCCCCTGTCGCTAGTCCCCAAACCGGGCAAACCCGGAAAATTCCGTCTCGTACAGAACCTTTCATTCCCTCACAACCCTGTTTCCCCCCTCGTATCTTCCGTTAATGATAGAGTAGATCCAGATTTATTTCCTGCCCACTACAGCACTTTCCAAATTGTGTCACTTCTCATCTCCCGTCTTCCTCCAGGTTCGGAAGCAGCTGTCCGAGATGTAGCAGAAGCATACCGAACTGTCCCGTCTCATCCCTCGCAATGGCCTTCCCTTATAGTCCGCCTCGGTAAAAATAAATTCGCCGTTGATACTTCCTTCTGCTTCGGGTTTGCCCCCTCGGGCGGAGTATATGGAATGATAGGCGCTGCCGGTGCGGACATAATGAGATTTAACGGCATCGGACCCATTGCAAGATGGGTCGATGACCACATATTCTTCCGCATCAGGCGTGAACATCTGACCTCCTACAATCACCTGCGATCAGAACTTGCAGCCTCTATAACCAGCAACGGCAGTTTCACATCTCGAAAAGGCCGTTCATGGTTCGCCGGAGGCAAACTACCTAATGACGAAACGGAAGAATTTGACGAGGACCTCGCTCTACCTTTACAGGACCTCTCCCTCTCATCTCCCAGAACCTCTCACGACCGGCAATTCTGCTACGGCCTCGAGGACATCAACCGAGTAACTGATCAACTTGGCATCCCCTGGGAGGCCGCCAAAGACATCCCCTTTTGCTCGGACCCTGTCTTCATCGGCCTAATCTGGAACCTTAAAGACCGCACAGTTGCGCTTACTGAAACAAAGCGCGTAAAGTACCTCGCAGCCATCCTCGAATGGCAATCCAAGCGCACCCACACCCTCGTCGAAGTTCAGAAGCTCCACGGTAAGCTTCTTCATGCATCCCTGATATTCCCAGCCGGCAGGGCATACCTGCCAAACCTTGAGGCCATGCTCGGGATCTTTGGCGACAACCCATTTAAACCCAGGACGCCTCCTCGTGACATCCCCGACGACCTATCCTGGTGGAAGAACATCCTCTCGTCTCTCCCTCTCCCCGTCCTCCCCATCCCCACCCTTCAACCCGTCCTTGACCTGCACGCTTTTTCCGATGCAAGCACCAGGGTGGGTATTGGAATCACGGTGGGTAACCGATGGCGAGCCTGGACGCTCGTCCATGGCTGGCAAGCCGATGGGCGCGAAATCGGATGGGCCGAATGTGTTGGCCTCGAACTCCTCGTGCGCACCATCCTCGCTACCGGAGCCTCCAACCTTCATTTCAAGGTATTCGGAGACAATGTCGGCGTCGTCGAAGCCTGGGCCAACGGCCGCAGTCGAAGCAGGGCGGTCAATGCAATCTTCAAGCGACTGCACTCTGTTTTACAGGACGCTCACTGTAAGCTCATCGTTCGGTACGTCCCCAGCAAAAGCAACCCCGCCGACCCTCCCTCGAGAGGCCTTTACCCCTCCGCACGTCTCTTGCTTCCTAACCCAGCCATCCCCCCTGAACTCGAACCTTTCCTCCGTGACTACCCCTCCCCTCACGGTCTCCTCATCAAACCCCTTCTCATCCCTCGCTCCTGACTCCTCCGAAGGTGGCGCGCCTCCCCGCAATGGCCGCAGCGATCGCTTGCTCCCTCTTTTAATCCACAAAACACCTCCCTCCCTTCGCCCCTCCTCTCTCCGTCCTTCGTGCAAAGCAAGGGACCGCCTCTTCCTCTGGACCCCGGCGAAAACCCGCTCGGTCAGCGACTCTGGATTCCTGCTCCCCCGCAAGGACGTCGACCGCATCATCGAAGTCCTCGGCAAAGCATGGGCACCCAGCACAAGGGAGACGTACGGAACCGGCCTCCTCGCCTTTCACGCCTTCTGCGACAAGCGCAGCATCCCCGAAGTCCACCGGGCCCCAGCCAACCCCCTTTTAATCTCGGCCTTCATCTCAGCCCTCGCTGGAGCGTATTCGGTGAGCGCCATATCCAATTACCTATCCGGCGTCCGAACTTGGCACACCATCCACGGTCTACAGTGGTCCCTGCACGATAACAAAGTCGACGCCCTCCTCAAGGCCGCCGCCACCCTGGTGCCACCCCACTCTAAGCGTCCCCCTCGTGAACCCTACACCATCCAAACCATTTCAACCATCCGAGACAGCCTCGACCTATCTCGACCAATCCACGCCGCCATCTTTGCCTGTCTCACCACCGCGTTTTACGCCACTGCGCGCACGGGCGAACTCACCATCCCTAACCTCAAAGCCTTCGACCCAACCATGCACGTCAAACCCAGCGACGTTCACTTGGAGCGCGACCGCCAAGGAAACGAAATGACCAGCTTCCACCTCCCCAAGACCAAATCCGCCCCTCAGGGGGAGGATATCTCCTGGGCGCGACAAACGGGCGTTTCAGATCCCCACGCAGCCCTCACCAATCATTTCGACATCAATTCGCCCCCGCGCGGTGGTCCCCTCTTCGCGTACCGCCACGGCAACGGTCACAAACCTTTGACCAAAGCTAAATTCCTCGACTCCCTCTCCTCGATCCTAAAAGCCGCCGGCCACCCTCCGATGCACGGACACGGCATCCGAATCGGCTCCACCCTGGAGTACCTCTTGCGCAATATCCCATTCGAGGTGGTCAAGGTCAAGGGGCGTTGGGCGAGCGATGCCTTCTTAGTTTACTTAAGGCGGCACGCTCAGATCCTCGCGCCGTACATGCAAGCAACGCCCGCGCTCCAAGAATCGTTCCTAAGGCTGACATTACCACCGGTCAGATAACAACAAGTACGTTTCCGTCCCATCCTCCTCCTAGTGTTCGGGCTCGTGGCTTTCGCTGCATGCGTCGTCACACCGGGACAACTACTTTACGGGAAAGCAGCTCATCCTCAGCCCAGGTCGGTCCGGAGCCAGACAGCTCTACGCGCTGCCGCCCACATTCCCCTCTTGCACCCCTCGTTACTCTCTCCCTTCGTTCGTAGTAGTCCATTTGAATTTGTACCTCACGCGTGACCCCGAAAAATTCATTCCCTTTCTCCGTGCACTCACGATCCTACGCTCAGGCCAAAGAGTGGCGTTCTGTCACGCAACAAGGCACGAGTGCAGCAACAGAACATTGTCTTCGGCCGTGCGAAAGGAAAGTGTCGCAACCGCTCTTTCTTTTCGCCCTCATCTGTGTTTCGGCATACGCATCGTCAACGTCGTAGACGATCCGCCTCATCACTTTTCACCCACCCTCCACTCCCTCGCGGTAACTTCTCACGTCACCGCGTCCGCCTCGACTCCCCGGGTTCCGGGTCCCTGAAGGCTCTTGCGATAGTGCTGCGAGGCGGATGCCCACCCGCCCTCGCAGCTCATCCTCAGCCCAGGTCGGTCCGGAGCCGGACAGCTCTACGCGCTGCCGCCCACATTCCCCTCTCGCACCCCTCGTTACTCTCTCCCTTCGTTCGTAGTAGTCCATTTGAATTTGTACCTCACGCGTGACCCCGAAAAATTCATTCCCTTTCTCCGTGCGCTCACGATCCTACGCTCAGGCCAAAGAGCGCGTCCTTCCATGGGATGGAAACGTACTCTGCATGCGTATTCTCGGCCTCCTGTATGTACATTCAATTTAGATTCCGCGCCTCGAGTACTGAAAGTGGATACGCACCACGACGACGCGGCCGCCCTGCTTGTATCCACGCTTTTGGTACTCGGGGTCGTTGAGAACGCCGGAGTCGGTGGGCAGGCTTGCGATCACGCCGCCCACCTCTTTTCCGAGTACATACGGGAGCTTGGGAGTGGGATAGAGGCCTTGCCTGTAAGGCCAATGAGATCGACGCAAGGTCGAAATAGGGGGTTCTCTCGCCTAAAGTAAGTATCGATAAAATTGACCCCAAAGTATTCAGCCTTTACAGCAAGTTTGTTTTTGCCAGTCAGTTCACGTCCGAGTTGACCTAATTTCCCAGAGAAACGGCATTACCTTGACAACGACGTGTCCAGGTTGGACATCTGGGAAAGGAATCTCGGTCTTTTCGATCACTTCGGGGCCACCGTTCTTGGCGATGGTAATGGCGTAGATTTTGGAGGGAAACATCGTCACGATTCGACTTGTCGATAATTAGCGCGGGCAACTGGAACGAGGGTGAGTTCGCCAAGTGAAACTGGCACACTCGATATGACGCCATACACTATCTATGATAGGGGTCCGCTGGCAAAACTCCGAGTCCGGCCATGCACGGCGTACGTGGTGCGCTGCCGTACCGTTGTCGTCCCCGCTGCGTCAGCAAAATGATATAGCGAATCGTTTCTGTCAGCAGAGCGAAAAGGCTGACTCAAGGGAAGAGCATAGCGTGGTTTGAGACTGGGCAAAACTCAGTATCTTGGCCAAGCGACAAGGTAGCTTGGAAGTACATTCTATCGGAATATCGTACAACCTCTATTCGCCGAGCTTGATCACCAGTTTACCGACCGTCTTTCCGCCTGCCAGATCCTTGTGCGCTTGTTGTACGCCTTCCGCCGTGAAGGGGTAATCCTTGTGGATGTTGGTCCGCAGAGCCCCGCTTTCGACAAGGCTCCAGAGTTTGCGGAAGTAATACAACCTCTCGTCCAACGTGTAGGCGTAGTTCATCAACCTGTCAAGTCGGATCGCAAGTGAGAACCAAATGAAAACTTGTTCGTGCACCCACGTTGGTCTCGCGAGTTTCAGGTTCTTATCAGTGAGCTTCAACGGCGCAAAAGGTGGAACGGGGCCCGATGCGTTGCCGACAGAAACGAGTGTACCCTTTCTCCTTAGCATCACAAAGTCCGATTCGAAACTGTTAAACGATCAATCATCTTGAAGCCCAACCGCCGCTGCATGTCCGAGTCACTCACGTGTCCTTGCCAACGCCGTCAAAGACAGCGTGCACACCTTCTCCGTTCGTGATCTCCAGCACCCTATTCACGGTATCTTCCTTCTTGTAGATGATGACATGGTCGGCACCATGCTGTTTCGCAATCTCAGCCTTCTCATCGGTGGATGTCGTTCCAATGACAGTAGCACCGCGATACTTGGCGTACTGGCAAAACAGAAGGCCTAGACCACCAGCGATAGTGTGAATCAATATGATATCACCCTTCTTTACGTCGTACGCTTCCTCCATAAAGGTAATCGCAGTAAGGCCTTGAAGAAACATCGCGGCCGCGGAACGGGTAGGGATGCTGTCGGGAATAGGATGCACGTCCTTCCACGGGACGGAAATGTACTCTGCAAGTGCCCCTTGGGTCACCTGCATTCCGACTCCAGGAATTAGAACGTCACCCTCGGGCCCGTAGCGGGACTTGGAAAAGGACCCACCGCAGCAACGCGGACACCCTCCTTGTATTTGAGCTTCTGGTACTCGGGATCGTTGAGTACGGCGGCATCAGTGGGCAATCCCACAATCACTCCACCCGCCTCCCTGCCGAGGACGTACGGGAACTTTGGGACGGGATAGAGGCCTTGCCTGACCTATAGTGAGGAATATGCAAAGTCAAATATGGTGACGACCTTGCCTAAAGTATGTGTCGATGAAGTTGACGCCAGAGTATCCGACCTTGAGTTGGGATCTCGTCAGTACTTCCGACGTTGGCCAAAGATGATCGATGAAAGGACGATATTACCTTGAGGACGACGTGATTGGGTTGGACGGTTGGGAAGGGGATCGCCGTCTTTTCGATTACCTCGGGACCGCCATTCTTTGCAATGGAGATAGCTTGGATAGTAGAAGGATATGACATCGCGAATGAGCTTATCGAAAACTGGCGTGAAACGAGGGACAGTCTCCGGTTGAAAGCACGCATGCCACTATAGTCACTCTTTTACCCATGACTGGGGGTTCTAATGCGGACCGCCCGGGTCGAGAATTACTCACAATCTGCGCTATTTTTTATGATTGTTAAGCGGTTAGCAAATGGGGGATGATGCATTGATGATCACGAGCTCGAGTTTGACACTACAGGGAAGGGAATATTGACCTCCATGAAGCGATGCCGTCCTCAAATGTTTCACACGGGTTTTGTCACTTCCAAGCATACTTTATGCTACGAGGATGAATGAAATCTCATTTGTCTTCGTTACACACAGGTCGAAGCTTTATGAGTTACATAGTTTTTTCTGAAAAAGAATGATAAGGATGTAACCGAGGTGGATATCTGTACCTGGAGCTGCGGGGTACCGCTGTTATATAATTATAACCAGAAGACTTGGATCGTCGTGAGTGGGGACAGCGAAGATAGTCCTGGGGATCCGGGAAGTGGCCATCGATCATCAAGGTAAAATCATGAAAGTCATCAAGGCTGCGTAGTCGAGGATCGTAATGCGACGGAGGTTGACGATGATTTTATTTCCGTTGTTTCCTCGACGTGCATAAATGATGACAATAGGGCATACATCGATTCTCTTCCACATATACATACAGTAGAACAATCACCGCACCTGATATGGCCGCGGATGGAAAGATATACTACCTCTAGACGATACATATGTAGGTATTATGGGTACACCCATCTGCTATAAGGCCTCGTTCGTCGCATAAGCCAACTTATCTAGAACTCCGTGTCTTCCGTCCGATCTCAAGGTTACTGGCCCAAAAAAGCTTGCTCCATTATTTGATATATCAGGGCCACCTGTTCGTTTCTCTGCACCATCTCGAGGCGTTGCTCCCGCAGGGCATCAATCTCCTGAGCGACTGGGTCGAGTGGTGTCAACGGACCCAGCGGCGAAGGAGCAGAAGGGGTCGATCCGGTGGTATTAAAGGTTGTCGGCGAACCGGGATCAAGAAGGTTGTGGAAGCGCAGCAACGATGACAGTGCAATGAATGTCCCTGTCCTGCCCACTCCTGCGGAGCAGTTCACCATGACAGGTGGGTCTGGATGTTTTCCTGAGCGAGCAAGCGGATCCTTGTTGACCTTATCGACCAGACGCAGAAACTTTAGCAAGCTGGCCTGATCCTCTTCCTCCGGGATCCCGTGGTCTGGCCAGGCGGTGTAAAGCATGTGGGTGAATGTAAAGGGCTCCGGGGGATCCCCACCCTCGGAAACGACGGAAACCTTGCTCTGGATACAGTTGGCTTCCTCGATCAGCTTCTGCTCCTTCAATGTTACGACGAGAGGCCGAGCGCTGATCCCGGGTTCTGGCGAGATCGTCATCGACTCGCCGATGATGGGAGGAAAGTACGGGTAAGCTTTGATCCTTCCGTTTTCAAAGTTGAGGGTCAGCTGTACGACGGTGCGCACTCGGCTCCCCTGAGGAAGCGACGCTTCCGACGATGGCCCTAGGGTCTGACCAAGCACGCTGAGGAACGCATGGGAGGTGTCCCGCAGGGGTGCCTGTGTAGCGATCCACCACTTCTGTCCGTGCAACTCCCTGACCCAACTCCCGTTGAAGTATCTCCCTTGTCCCTCCCCACAACCTAGGTAGGCGGTCTCGGAAATGCCGACGACGACACGCGTGCGATCGTAAGGTTCGATGTTGGAGTAGCGGTTGCCCCATCGATTTGCAGGATCGCGACCGATCGCGACAGAGTAATGTTTGGAGCGATCTGGATTTTCTGGCTGCGATGCAACAGATTTCCCTTGTGGCGACTTGCGCAGAGTATTATTGGCAGGGGGCTCATTGCGATAGCTTGAACGTTCTTTCTCTCGTTTGGATAGTTCTGCAACTACAGCGCGCTGGCGAACAGGATCGCTGGCTTGGATAAGCCATGAGGGTATATTGGGACTGAGATTGGTTGGAGGCATTAGAGAATGAATTGGTTCCCCTGGAAGGGGAGCTTGGAGTAGTTATACGCGCCCACTGAGTTCCCACGCCTCACTGGATACTCAGAGTTACTACTAGTGGATCCGCACGTCCTGTGAGGGCGATGTCGAGTGTCTACAGGTCGCTCATGACACATCCCCAAGTCAAATCAGCTCGATGCTACTAGATCTAGCCTAGTACTAAGACAAGACAGTTAGCAAGAAGCACCTGAAAAACGGTAACCCAGAGACTTGCTGTATGTCTCAACAGGTCAGAGACGTGGATCCCACCGACTAACTGGCTATACAGGGCCTCCCACAGTTTACTCAACTCGTCTCCCGAGCCTGTACGCCTGCGGAGAATTGCATGGAATTTCCAAGGAGGATTCGTCGGTATCCAGTGCATGATGATAATAGTTGTTGTCTCTTCTGAAGCACCAGCGTGGACGACATGGACTTAGAAGACGTCAACCGATGTCAGATATAGAGGGTAACGATATCCAGTGGCTGGGGCCCGTGTTTGAGAAGAGCTCAGACTTTTTGGTGGTCGCCATTTACGAACTCAGCATCGAGGGAGCTATAAGCTGAGCATCTTGATCAATGTACTTGAGACGAAGTAGCCGGGACGGTCTTAGGGTGACGCATGCTATTTGACCGGCTGTGTGTTGAACATGGATCATCAGCTGTGCCATACAAATATGTGAGCAGTATCGAAAAAGGCCGCGGAGGGAAAGAAACGGACCTTCAGTTGTTGCGACTGGCGCCAGCGACCACAGTGGCAAGCACGGGCTGGGTTTGCCACAAGCCAGAAAGAGGCCGCGCTGTAGCCAACACCTGGCAAACCAAGGCATCAAGAATCAGCCCCTGCGGCTATTGGGTCAGCTAGCCAGAGCGCTGCCCTCAACTTGGCGAATCTCTGCCCCACCACTCGCCTCCTTTCCAGTCCCCCAAGTTGGCACCCTGCACCCCTGGCTACACCTGAAGTTAGGTTGGGGCTACCTACACGAGGGCAGATCAAATTGTCAGGCGTGAAGGAGGGACAAACCGAGGAAAGCGGGGACATGCGAAGACGTGCAGGACCACGAAAACCCCAAATCCCTGTCGTTCGAATAGCTGTGTGCCAAAATCAGTGACACCGACAACGGACAGGTGGGCGACGACGACTGAAAATACTGAAATCTAGTCAAAAGATGTGACCCCGAAAATGATCACTACACCATCTTGATCAGTGCATGATACAAACACAATGCCAGCATAAAAACAGTACGAAAGCAAGGAATTTGTTGAAGATATCGACCTCACACCTCAGCCATCGTGTTCTCCTTCACCCGCACCATCCATCTCAGACAAGAATGACCTGTCCGAACTAGACAGTTTGAGGCAGTCGATCGAGGATGTCTGCAAGGGGCATAAGCCCTCGCTGAGTCGCTGAGATGGAGACGGATTGCAGCGAGCTTGAGGTCGGGGGAGATCTTGCGATCCAGCGCAACTCGATCGGACGTTGACTTCTCTGTCGGCATTTCCCGAGTCTTCAATTGCATCCTATCAACGTGAACTTAAGCGAGAGGCTCACCCAACATAAATTCATACATACAAACCATACATGATAGAAGCCGACCACGGCCAACAGCAGAAACACAAGGAATTTTATCTAGGCCCTCATCTTCTTCTGCGCTGGTGAGGATTGATCTAGGCTTCTCTTCTTCAATATCTCGGACACCGGGATAAGTCGGATATCACGTGTGGACTGCAACAAGACTGCAACGTCTTTGCGAAAGCCGACCCTGATACCCTCATGCGTATTTTTAATAACAAAACCATCCTTCGCGTTGTTGATCTGGGGATATGTTTTCTTCACTGTCATAAAGCCTTCCACGAGCTGCTGCGCGATGTCAGTAAGGTACTGAGCAGCTTTACAAGGTCGGAGATCGAGACGTGACGTGCTTGTTGTCCTTGCACGCGAGATCGAGGCGGATATGGAGAGGGAACATGAGCGACACAAGGAAAATCAGAGGGCACAAATGATGGACAGGGATGGGACGCATGTCGACGGCGCGGATCCACAGTAAAAATCTCACGATGGTCTCATACGAATAAACGGCCCGACAAGGAACCAGTGCTACAACTTCATGAGCTTTTCAAACGCTGTATCAATGTCCAAAGTTTGAGACTCGGAATGTCTCTTGTCCAATGTTATCTTGTTCAATGCCGTGATACACTTCTTTGCCAACTCCCAATTCCTTTCGTAGCCTTTACCGCCCAGCAAGCTTCCTCAGGTACTCAGGTACAGGATAGCTGCCCACAGCATGCTTTGACAACCCGAACCTCGGGTCCAGTTCGGGATTTAAACCCCAGTCCTGATTCTTAAAGCGTTGCATCGCGAGGAGAAGCACCAGGAATAAAGGAAGGTCTTTGATAATGTTGAGTCCAGAACACTGAATTGGGCCCTGTCGGTCGTACCGCCACAAATAAAGCATGTCACCTATCGTAGTAGCGAGCCTAAGCACGTTATGATCGAGCAGGTGACAATACTAACCAACCACGATAAGACCGAATGCGTGTAGACGACCAATATGAGAAGAAAGCAATTCTGCTGCATAAAAACCGGCCTGGACATTCACGCGCATGTCCCTGCCTATCAGATGCTCGTGCTTTGGCGTTGATTGAGGGGGGGAATCGGGGTCAGAATTGCTTTCGCGACTTTGCGAATCCATAGCCTCCGCCTTCTCCTGTTCAAGTTGACGAGCGTATGATGGGGGAGGGAGTTCCATTTTCTTCGTCGATCGCCTGAATTCCACAAACGTGCGAACGCAGCGCCAATCGAACGCATCTTTCGGAGGTTTGGTAGTCAATGCGAGCAGATTCTCCACAGAATCACCGAGACCGGGGATGTCGAAGTTGGATACAAGAAGTACACCCGGTGTATGCTCAAAAGTGTGACCATGGTGAGTTTGTTCCATCACAGTTGGGTCGTTCACATGAAAATAGACCGCACGGCAAGTGTCAGCACGCCGAAGGTGTTCAATATCCAGTTCTTGGAGGAAGAGGAATGCAATGTTCGCCGCTGTCACGAAGTGAGGATATAAGCTCTTTTTAGTGTCCCTGACATTTGCGCTAGATAACCCAATCAGAATTTACATGAAATTGTGTCACGAATTATGCTTACTATGCTTTAAGACTATCCTGCACTCGGCGTGATTCTATCACTTCTGAACCCTTGGCCAGGGTCCGATCGCCATCGCAGATAGGGATGACCTTCATCAGACAGTCGTCCAACAACTTCATCTTGCTAGATTCATCGAACGACTCGTGTGGCTTGTCAGTGCATTCCACGAGTATATACTCCAGCATTTTCCTCTTGTCGACTTTTTGGCTTCCTGTCGTAACATCTTGCGCGATCTGCAGCCAAATAGGAGACATTCTGCAGGGCTTATTTAAACGATTGAGACGATGGAAAACAAGACTTACTGCTCCCCACGGGAATCAAGGGAGGATGAGCCTGATACTAGTGGAATGCTCGAGTCGTAGCTCGACGTCGCGCTCGACTGTGATGTCTGTGGCGAGTCCATGATGATTGTTACCCGGGTAAGCTGTCTTGCTGCTTCAAGCATTACATAAATTGGGAAATTGGGACTCAGCGCTCATCACGGTATCGGTATCTTTCCCTGCGCTTCTACTACTAAGTACCATGCACCCAACCATAATTCGATTATCTTCCTTCTTTGCCTCTGTGTCAGCCCTGGCGGCTCAACCGTGACGGGTATAGTGCAGGTGAAGTACGGTGTGCCTCGGCTGGGCCTGCGTAGGCTTGACTTCAAGGATGGTGTATTTTACGAAGAGCTCATCGCCGGTACAAAGGGAAACGAGAAGTCCTCCGCGATACGATGGTTTGAGCAGGGGTCGTGCTCACTGGCGACATCGTTGATGAGCTGTACAAGGTACACGAACAAGTTACTGACGACGCAAGCGTGACACAGGTAAGTTGTCCGTCGTGCACTGACGCGCCAAGTTCAAGTTGGCTATGGTAGACTCGTTTCGAGTCATACTGGCAGCGTGCACTGTTCATCCATCATATCCATCGCCGTCTCACATCGCTCTGGCTGTCCCGATCGTCTCTAGGGTGCTACTGGTCGTTCTGTGAGCTGCCCACTATGTCCTGCAGGTGAGTCTTCTTTATTCCTTAGCTCCAAATATTCTTGCTGATGTGTTGATGCGTTCCGTGCCTTCTCAGGCCGATTTGTAGCATCCTCGTCATCGTCGGATCATCCCTGAACGCATGCCTTGTTGCCGGTAAGTTCGCAGATTGTATCTCTCTTCCGCTCCCCCTTTAGTTCGATGCTCGGGGGCTCGTTTTGTTGTTTTGTAGGCTTGTCTGGTGGTAGGGCTGTGTCGTGGGGTCCCAAGGTGAGTCTTCGCCGATGCTTGAGGAGCACTAATTTTCGTTTTCGGCTCGCGTTGCCGAATCCCTAGGGATCGGCGTGTCTCATCGCCGACCTCGCCCGTCACCTCTGCTCACCCTCTCGACCTGTCTCTCGCTCCTTCGCTCCCTCGCATTTTGCAGCTGAATCGAAAGACTCTGGAGGCATATCTGGAGGATGCATGACATCACCCGTCACGCTTGCAGGATCTCTCGATGGTATTGGGTCGGTGTCGGTGTCTGGGTGGTTGCGCGACGTGCTCCGTGCCCTCGTCCGCTTGAGGACCGGTATCAAATTTTTTACAAAGACGTTCAGGTTGCTCATTGGTTCAAGACGTTGCTAGGGCTTGGGCTGATCAACGAGCACTTGAGCCTTGAAGTGCGTGAACCTACTTCCCGTCTTTGGAAACATGATATCCACTGGCCACTATGTTCGGGGCTGACGATGGAGCTCTATCAGCGCCGTTCTTCGTGCGCCTCGAGTCTCGTGCCCCTGTGCCCCACATTAACAGTGCCCGTAACGCCCTCCCACATCAAGGCCCATTACGACCTTTTGTAGAGACCAGACATATCCTTCGGTACATACGCTCTGAAGGTCCACCTGTCTGCATGATCAAAGATAATGAATATTATACATGTATGTGCACACGTACATCATGCACCGCTCCGCCACCCATTCTCGCCAACATTATCTATCGCAATGAATCCCTGGATGTGCTCTTCAAGGGTCTCGGCCCGACGCTTGAGCAACTTCTTCATGCATGGCAACGGCAAGCACATCATCGTGAACCATTTGAATCACGAGCAGGAAAACTTAAACTCGTGTCTTCACCTCACCGTCGCAGCTCAAAACTATCGCTGGCATTAGTCACAGGCACAGCAATGAACTCGATGTGGGTCATCAAGATGTGATTGCGGCTCGTCGAGGAGCGGTGACAGATCGCTTCCTCCATGGGACCAGGAGTAGCAACCGCAGCATCAAACAAATGTGGCAACGACGACTCGGACAAGGCATGATTAAGCAGATCTTCCAAGGACACTGGCAAGGAGGGGGGCGTTCACTGGTTCTACAAGGGCCTCAGTGCGAGCTACCTAGGTGGCGTGACCAAGGGCATGATCCAGTCCTGGATGGCAAGTTTGCCGTTGGCACCAGTCCTCACACTGCTTGACTTCCAAGTAATGTCACACACCCCATCCTCGACTCGAATGCTCTCCCTGCTTTTGCTACGCCTTTTCTTCTGTTGCTTGACTTGATCGCATTCACGTTATTTGATCTAACTAATATTGTTAATAGATTTATTCTCAACTGCAGTCAAGGTCGCACTGGTTAAAGTGGCAGTCTCAAGATTACCAAGGGCGAGTCGGGCGTTTGCAGGACCCTGGAATTCCCTACTACTGTAGACCCAGATCACTGTCTGGACACAGAAGTCGTCTTTGTTGTGGTCTGAAGTGTGCTGTCGAGTTGAAAACCTACTATTGTGTCACTCGACTGATCTCTATCTACCCTTGCCGTCCTGTTGCAATGGCACAGGTCGTCCTTGCTAGCATTCGGACGACGGCCATGCGAGAGACGCAGGCCAGTGCGCCGACGAGGACGAACCAACAGGACGAAGTCACTTACGGCGGTATCCTTCAGAGCTGTGGGTCTGTCTGCTGATTTAGGAGGGATTGTAATCAACCGAGAACGGGTAGAACGATAAAATAATCATTAATTGTCCAAAGTGACATCGGGCCAGCTGTGCAATGACAATGCAAGTGGTATCCATACATACAGAGCGTGTGGTTGAACATGACGCGTGCAGTGGGCGATATCTGATCAGAGAGAAAGAGAAAAGGGCGCCATGATGTACCCTCTAGGATGATGTCTAGAAAAAAGGACTATAACTCGGATGCCAGCTCTTCCACGGAGGGGCAGTTACACTTGGACAGAAAAAATGAGTGTCAAGTATCTGACATTGCGAAAGGTGTTAAACTTACGATAAGGTTGAGATCACCAAAAGCTTCAGCCGCGAAGATAAGTAAGGAAAACCAAGCACAGTATCAGATACTCACCATCGTCGATGCGGGAAACTGTCGGCCAGAACTTTTTCTCTCGCAACCAAGGCATAGGGTAAGCAGCTTCCTCACGCGAGTACGGGCTGCAACAGTTTATCAGCATTTCCAACCATAACAAGGGATCAGCACGCACCGATTCCACTCCTTATCGGACAGAACGATAGCCGAAAGCGGATGAGGAGCATTTCTAAGGAGGTTGTTGTCCCTGGGCTGTTTGCCCGAAATAATATCGTCGACTTCCTTGCGAATTTGAATCATGGCGTCACAAAACCTGGTAAAATGGGAAAGACGTTTACTCGTGAATACAACATTGAGACGACGACTCTACCAACCTGTCTATCTCCTCAAGCGTCTCCGACTCGGTGGGTTCGATAAGCATACATGTTGAAATGGGCCACGAGCAAGTCGGTGGGTGGAACCCGTAATCCTTTTCGTCAACATACGATTGAGCCTCATCCTCACACATTCTGAAACTTGGACTTACTTGTAACCTCTTCGCGAAATCTGTGACCTTCAACCCAGCAGATTTATCAAACTCTGCAAGATCGATCAACAATTCGTGTGCAACACGGTTGTTGGCATTCTTGAACCGGATAGTGTAATGTTCGGCAAGTCGTTGAGCCATGTAGTTTGCGTTGAGAAGTGCGACGTTGGTTGCTTGAGAGAGACCATTGCCACCCAACATCTTGATGTAGGCCCAAGAGATCAAGAGGATGGAAGCACTTCCAAAGGGCCCAGCAGAAATTGCATCGATTGCCTTGTCTCCACCAGTCTGGACAAGTGGGTGTGACGGAAGGAAAGGAGAGAGATGCTCAGCAACGCAGATAGGCCTAAAAAGAATGGGTAAGATACTTCCAACACCAGTTTATATATTTTCACTTGCCCGACTCCAGGTCCGCCGCCACCATGGGGACTAGTGACGCTGTCAGACCCGCCGATACAAAAATGATGACAAGCCTACATCGCAAACGTCTTGTGAAGATTGAGATGACATACGTCACCACCGCAGACGGCGGGGTTCGTCAATCCGACTTGAGCATTCAAGTTGGCACCATCCAAGTACACCTGACCACCGTTCTCGTGGATAATCTTGCAGGCATCAGCAACGCCGTCCTCGAACACACCGAACGTCGAAGGGTACGTGATCTAATGAGCGCGCCCCGATTAGGTAGCCGGCCAAATGTGGGAAAGTTGGGACCTACCATACACGCGGCCAAGTTGTCCTTGTGTTTCTCAGCTTTAGCCTTGAGATCGGCGAGATCGAGGTTTCCATCTGCATGCGTCTTGACAGGAACTACCTTCAAACCAGCCATAACAGCGGACTACAAGTAAAGTGGGCTCATCAATGCCTATTCGCACAAGGACGCAACGTACTGCGGGGTTGGTGCCATGAGCGCTTAAAGGGATCAGGCATATATCACGGTAGCCTTCACCCTGCGACTCGTGGTACGCACGAATGACGGTCAAACCAGCGTATTCGCCAGCAGCGCCTGAATTGGGTTGCACGGAGCAGGAGTGGAATCCAGTGATCTTGCATAGGTCTGCCTCGAGTTCCTGTGCGCGCAATAGTCTCAAAAACACCACAATTTACAGAATATGAAATACCTTGATGATCTGTTTATACCCCTCTACCTGGTCGACCGGGACAAATGGGTGCACGCCACCAAATTCTGGCCAAGTCAGAGGAATCATACTCGAGGTGCTATTCAGTTTCATGGTACAGCTGCCGAGGGGGATCATGGTATGGACGAGTGACAAGTCCTTGGATGCAAGGTGGAAGATGTAGCGGAGCATCTCTGTCTCGGAGTGATGTGTGTTAAAGACGGAGTGCTGGAGAAATTTCGATGTACGGGCCAGTGAGGGAGGAATGGCCGAGGCAGTAAGCTCTGGGATACTGGAAAGTGCTTCTGTAGGTCCCGAGGCGGCCATAGCGAATATGCTGACCAGAGTTTTCAGGTCCTCGTGAACGACAGATTCATCAAGGGTGACACCGACATGCGTGCTGTCCACCCTCCGAAGGTTGATGAACTTGAGAGCAGCTGCAGCATGGACGACCTCTGCATTCTTGCAGACGGGAGACACATCAATGGTCAAGGTGTCGAAGTATGCGTCGTTGATGACTTTGAATCCCAGACGCTCAACGCTGGCGCGCAGAAGTTGAGTGAAGAAGTGGACTTTCTTTGCAATGCGCGTCAGACTGTCTGGACCATGGTAGACGGCATACATGGCGGCCATGTTTGCGAGAAGGGCCTGGCTAGTACAAATGTTGCTGGTCGCCTTCTCTCGACGAATGTGTTGCTCCCGAGCTGATCACAAACGTGAGTTGTCGTTCATTGTGGAACCGATGTCACTAACTCTGCAAAGCTAGCCTGTATGCTGGATTTCCCATCGTATCCTTGCTCAGCCCGATTAATCGACCGGGCATCTTCCTCTTCAAACCCTCTGTGACAGCAAAAAAGGCGCCGTGGGGGCCTCCGTAACCTGCCGGCACACCAAAACGCGCCGAATTGCCCAAAACGACGTCAGCACCCCATTCACCAGGCGGAGTGAGCAAGGTCAATGCGAGAAGATCAGTAGCGCAGACAACCAGTGCCCCGCTGGCGTGAACCTGATTTGCGAGTTCCCGATGGTCCGAAATCTTGCCATTGACGTCTGGATATTGGAGCAGGATACCAGCGAGATCAGCGAGCAGCTCCGGATCCTCGAGGGCCGTGCTGGCATCACCGACGACAAGACGGATGCTAAAGCCCTCGGCGCGAGTGCGAAGGACGGCGATCGTCTGTGGAAGAACTGCTCTATCAACGAAGAAAGTCTTGCGTTTCTGTCCTGAATGAATGTATGCCATGACCATGGCTTCTGCCGCTGCAGTTGCTTCGTCTAGAAGGGAAGCGTTTGCTATATCCATGGCCGTCAGGGACATGATCATTGTTTGATAATTGACAAGCGACTCGAGACGACCTGTTACCAGAATTAGGTCCGGAAAGAGAAGAATCTCCCGGGTGCTGACCTTGGGCTATCTCCGGCTGGTACGGCGTGTACGGAGTATACCAGGCGGGATTTTCCATGACCTATGACAGCGTAAGTGACGTGAGTCGGGCACAGTGCGGTCGACTCACGTTGCGGAGGATGACGGGAGGCACGACGGCATTGTGGTAACCCATGCCGATGTAGCTCTTGAACTGGCTGTTTTGCTTCCCGAGGGCCTTTGCGCGAGCGTGAAGTTCGGACTCGCTGAGTGCGGGCATGGAGGCATCGCTGACGGTGGTGGCGGAGATGCGAATGGTGGGAGGCACGGTAGCAGACAAGAAGGCATCGAAGGAATCGTAACCGAGTTTGGAGAGCATGAGGGAGGTCTCGTGGTCATCCGGACCAACATGCCTGTCAGTGAAAGTGTCGAGAGAGTCAAAGAGGGAGATGGGTGCTTTGGCGGTCGCAAGACATCGGGCGTGGAGCCGCGTGCGCTTGTGGACAGCGGACAGGGCGAGTCTAAGGGCAGCCGGGGAGCGCAGCAGGGCTGGCATGGGGCGATGGTAAGGATGACAGGGAGAAAAGGGAAGAACCGGGCGGGAGGCGAGATATAGGTGGACGGATATTCACCGAGCCAGGCCCGACACCGAGTCGATTACGCTTTTGTATCCGACGGCCTTGTACATGTCTGGGAATTCCATTGATATGGAGTAACGCGGTCATGTCCGTCGCCAACTTGGCGTACGCGTGCGCCATTACAGCAGTCCGTCGTCGTCATCACCGCCGTCGATGACGAGCAGGACGAGGAGAAGGTTGATTTGGGCGGTTGGACTCTGCTCGGGGTCGATACTCTGTTATCAGCGCCGCGAAAAAAATATTTTCGCTTCTCTTTATGGTATATCTATCACTGCCACGCGACATGTCGCTGCCCGTCATTGATTAGCGTTTACCAATTTAGATTTTAAACTACCAAGACGGGCCAAAGTCAGCGTCGAGCGGCGCTCTTCTCCTCGAGCTTCAGCACACTGCGGTAATAACATTGTGGACTATGCGGTAGCATCGTAACATACACATACCAAACGGAGTTACCACTTGCGGTGTGCCGTGGTAAACCCACGCCATTGGAATGGGCTTCCAAATACTGCAAATCCACCCTACACGCTCACCACTCTCGCGTATCATCATGGCATCAGTGCGAGCCCATCGGCGCATCCGTAACGAATAAATCCGATAACATCTTCCCCCCAGTGTCTGTCCCCTCTCAGGGTCAGCGACGCCCACGAACTCCAGAAGTTAAGTTATCCCTCGACTCACCGCGGGTCTTCCTCGTGTCGCTCCTGTACACCCAACACGCCTTCCTTGTCCACAAGCCGCGCAACGATCCGCAGTGATTCCTTGGCCGTCCGTGCACTACTCCGCGAAATCTCCTCTTCGTAGTACGAGATCACCGACAACACGCGCCTCAACGATCTCGACGCGGACTCTGAGCGGAGCGATGTCCTGCGGTCGACGGACCCTGGTGCAGCCAGGGTTTGTAGAATCCCCGTCTGCTTTCGGATGATGTCTGATGAACGGACCAACTCGTACTTGCATATTGCCAAATCTGTCAGCAGCACTTGAAGATAACAAAGATGAGTCAATGACGTACAAGAAGTGCATGGACGGCTGTTGGCGTGGCCAAGACAACCTCAGCTTTCGTCACTGCAAAGTCCACCAACCGGAGCGTCTCAGCCACGTTTCAGTCTCGTGCCACGTTTCAGTCCACTGGCTCGTCGCTCACCTCTTGTATCAGATTTTCGACCCCACCGGTCGTAGTTAGATGATCAAACTTGCTCGCCAGGAACCCAAGCACTGCAATTATTGCTTTCCAAAGTTCCACCCATTCGTAATCTTGCGACCCAGCTTGTTCAGATGTTGTACGTATACCAGGGACAACACACACCTATCCGTATTCGTACCTTTTGTAGGTACCACAGGACACGGTAGCACGTCCAGACGCACGTTCTGCGTTAATACGTCAGACACTATCATAATTCATTACCAAGACTCACGTATAGGTGTACACTTCGAGGCGCTTGTGGAGATTGTGTCTTAACCATAGCACGCAACAATCAAGCAACGCGCAAACCGGTGGACGCGTTGGTGCCGGTGGAGGCAACATTGGCATCCTCTATACACACTCAGAACACGCATTGAAAGTACCTGCGGGAACAACATACCTGACGACACAGCCTGATCAGCTGCACGGAATGTCCGCAAAACACCTCCATCACTCTCGCATTCTCAGCCATGACTAATAACAAATTCATCGCTAGATTCGCATATGCCATTGCTCGCGACGAGGCAGATGACGTCCCGTGTGTCAATAGATAGGATGACAACGATAGAACTGTATACGACAACGGTGGAATTTTCGATGCGGGTGTTCCCTTGTCGGAGGGTGTCGCGTCCGCGAAGACTTGCGTGAAAAGTGGATTGAAGAAGAGAAATTCAAAAATCGGAAGCAGAGAGACACTAGCCTCGATGGGTCTACGCGTCGCGATCGCCTATCAATGGCCTGAATACACAAATATGTAATTTGCTCACTGGTTTTTGAATAATTCACGCGGTGGATCTAGAGGTTGCGAGGACAATGCACGATCAGGTCTCAAAGACGTGATCAATGTCCCGACCGCCTTGGCGAACGTGGGTATCGAGTCGTCAGAAATCTCTTGGTAAGCCCTGAAACAGGCCAGCAGTGATTGACATCAATGTCCAACGTCGCCCCCTGGCGCATACATACCTGACAGCGGCGTCACAAGCGAAATTTAGAGCCCAGCTTATCTTTTCCATCAGTTCGGCGTCCTCGGTATCTCGAACGTGTTGCAGGTACGGATTGAGCTTAGCAGCATCCGAACGATGAAAGTTGGCGAGAAAGGAGAGCAAGAGGGTCGCTTCGAACGTATAAAGTTCCGTTTCAGGCGACTTTATAAACTGCGAAACAGGTGAATCACCTCATACATGATTGAAGCTAGACTTACATTCACCAAGGCAGGAAAGAGGTCTCTGCGAAAGAGATATGCCCCAGGACTGAGCTGGTTGATGCTCCCCGTGTATATGATGGCCAGTTGAAGGACTTGGTGCCGTATGGAAGCTTGCGAACGAGCCAAGTCAGCGCCCCAACGTGAACTAGACGTCACCTACTAAACGCACCTGGCGCCTCGTCGTTTCCGAGAATCTGTGCAATCATGTCCACGAACTCCTGCGAGAGCAATCCTCCGTCAACAGATCCAGCTGCGCACATACAGCCAGTGGCAATTCACCATGAACACCTTGTCGCTCTCGCTGATTTCACCAGCAAAGAGCACCATGACCTCCCATCCTGCGAGGTTCTTTTCCAGCACGCATCGCAGCAGTACTGACACCGTCTCGACTGCCCGCTGTCGGATGGTCGCGTCCTCATCGTTCCTGGCTGCAAATCGAACGCATATTATGAATAACGAGCTCAGAACCGACTGCTAACAAGAATAATCAGTCAGCATTGCGCGAACGTGAACGGTTCCGGAGATGAACAGGTGTCGGACCTTGTGTACGTGCAGACACTCGTCCTTCGGTAACGCAATCAAGAACTTGTTCAGAAAGTCGCGGTCGACGTCGAGAGCAAAGAAGTCTTGCCAGAACTGGTATTCGGTGGTATTGGGCGAGATCTGAGCTGGGCTGAGGCCCTAGAACGATCCAAGTCAGGCTACAAGTCCTCGTTCGTCGCATGAGTGGCTTTCCTGGAAGATCTTGTTTACTGTTGTAGAATATTTCGTATTTGGTACGCTCATGGATGAAGACAATTATGTAAGAGCCAATTGAATAGTTTCCCCTAATAAACAGTCATGTCCGCCGCCGCAGACTGCATAGAAAAGACGGCGGATGGGGATGTTTGCATCCCCATCATCATTCAACTTCTTCTCGAACACTTCGCTATGGATCCAGCGCCTCTCATTCCAGCTCCCGACACAGTCTTGAACCTCCTTAACTGGAGCAACGCAGTCCACCAAGCTGCGGTACACTACTCAGTCACGGAGGTAGCCTACATGAAATCCCATTCCCCTTTGCAACACGAGTACGTCCGCCTCGTGGTCCAACTCACCGGCCCCCCTGGTCAAGGACTTGTTGGCGATCCGATCACGATCCGGATCGAACGGAACATCCGGGGCAACGGACTAGCTGGTCGGATCGGCCTTTGGGGCACGGCAGACGACACCGTCTCTGGCATGTTTCTCGGTGTACCGCAAGCCTCGGAGGACCATCGTCTTCATAGCCTCAGGTGGGAGGGGGTCGTACCCCCTCCACTACGCCATGTCCTCGCGCTCATCCGTAACATCAAGCGCACCTTAGCTGCCTATTGCCTTGCCAAGACGTCGTGCTATGCGTTCGCGAAAGCAATCTTTGTATCGATCGATCTCATGTATCATCACAACGCGCTGCGCGACCAAGACCCTCCAAGGTGGTACATCAAAGAATGCTGCCTACTCGGCATCGTTCCTGCCGGTTCGAAGAGGGCACAGCGGGCCGCAGAGAAGGCCGCACAAGACCTCACATATTTCACTACATTGTTTCAAGGTGAGTTTCATTGAACGCTTGCTCATTTGTGGAATTTTGAGTTTCTGTTATTCACTGGCAGCATGAGAGTCACGATGCAAAGAGCTGATAGAGACGCAGGGGTGATGGAATGGCGGGTCACGAAAGGAAGTATTGTAATTGACTTTGAAGCGGGATAATGGTGTAGCGGTACAACGAACGAGCAAACTTACAATAATGCGGGTAACGAGTAAATCGGCGAACATGCAATGAACAGATTAAGCAGTTGCAAGCAGTAACTAATTCTGCCCAGACATCCTCGAAGTTCGGCTGTGGTGCATTAAACAAAACCGACTCTCCGACGAGTGGTCGGCCGAGATTTGGGTCTTTTTCTTCTTCAAGATCAAGGTCGAGACTAGTATAGTAGCCCGCACGACGGATCGCGGATATGTCGATAGGCTTTGGGCGCGAGAATATCGACTGACCTGCCAGGGTGTTAAATAATGGAAGCGCAGAAGGGTGATTGCGCAAAAGACGGTGAGGATGAGATTAAGAATGTTGTAGGGTGATTGCTGAGCTTTAGGGACATCCGTACGCCACCAGGTGAGGCAGCAGGCGAGCTCGTGCACATGCTTGCATTTATTTGGTGGTGGTGGGGTGGTGTCGACTTGCGCGGGTGCGTGTGTGCTTGCAGGCTTGTGCATTCTCGGTGGGTCGTACAAGGAACCGACCCCGCGTTACTACGATGATGCAATCTCACCCGTCCGTAAGTACCTCCTCGCTCACTCAATGCAGAACCCATTCAACACCGTTCACAGCATCCCAGTCTTGCAGAGCTGATCACCAAACATCCAAAATCTGCCGGTGCTCTTTTCCAGACATACAACGACGTCACGCTCGGTAAGTCTGTCCAACGTACCACCATCCCCAAAGCCGACTCATCCGTGTATATGCAGCACAGAAATGGACAGACATTCGAGTGCTCGAACTTCCGAAATGTAGACGCGGTGCGATCATGGGTCTCCGGCCCTCGCTTGTCAGCAGAACCATCTAATTTTTTGCGAATGACGTCGCTGAACCTTTCCCGTCACAGACTGCAGGTGAGCCGCCCTCGACGAGCATCGTCGTGCCGTGCGGACTTGTAGAGTCTCTCAGCACAGCGTGGTGCGTCTCCATCACGGCATCCCTCCCACTCGCTTACATTCTTGCAGGATCCATGAGGCGTTCGATGCTGTAGACAACCAGCTTGCAGACGCACCGGAAGCACTCTATGTAGCGATCTGTTCCGAGGACTCGTCGGTCGTGTACTATAAAGTCAGCAAAGGCATAACGAAGCCTCAAGTTTGAGAAATACTCGTTGGTCAACGTTTCAACCAAGGGCTCTGATAATACATCTCCAGATATACTCAGATCGCAAAGTGTCTAAATGTTGCGGACTTTTGTGCCAACATTCGTTACATCCGCTAATGCTACTGCAATAACCCATCGTATCCCGCATCGACCATCTCTGCGATCCAACTAGCAAGCGCTTCGTCTTTCATCCTGACACCCTCCATCATCCTCCGAACTCCTACGAATGCCCTGCGACCCCTCCTCTCCCCCTCCACCTCACCTCCGTAATCCTCATTCATGACCTCACCTTCGTCTTCCTCCACCGCTCCAGGGAATCCAAAACGCTCACCGTCTGGTCGAGGTGCCAAGTCACTCGCAACGAACGACGTGTGGAAAAGGATACGGATGATGAGTAACGCAGTGAGGGAGCTGGACGGAGGATCGACCACTGGACGAGGGTACTTGATCGACGTAGAACGTGGCGGCGGTGGGGGACGTAACGTCGGATTCACGAGCGGGTAATTATCTTCTACAGCGATTGTAATGTTATCGTCTTGCGACGGGTGTCTTGCCGGCGGTTGTGAGCTTGGCAAGTGCGTGAGGGCGTGGAGTCTCAGATACGACTTGGGCATTCGCACAGCACTACAGGTAGACCAGAAACAAGACGGATGGCTAGCTTCGAGCTCGTCGACATGTTGGATCAGGTGATCATACAGTTCGCCCGTGCTCGAGAAAGGTGTTGCATTGCATTGGGATTTATCCCAGTGGCATTTGAAACGGTGACTTGCTTGCGTTTCCTTCCTCCGGCTTACTCCACGGACAACAAATCGTTGGGGCGGACCAGGAAGCACCATAGCCTGGGCTTGCGGGAATACGACGTTGACGTTCTTGATCACGTCTGATGCTACGAGCACCGGGAATTGCTCGACGTGCGGCGTGAACGCGTCTTTGTAAAGATTCCAAAAGTCGACTTGCGTGAGCTCTCCCTCGGGCTTAGCGACGAACATAGTTTTCATCCTGGGACGCGACATGAGCTCAACACACGAAACACGAACGAGGACATACCATTCGTAACACCGCGTCGGCTCTAGTATGGGTAGGAGCCGATCTAGCTCTTCGCTGGTCAGATCGTGGACCGGCGTTGCAAACGCCGTGTTGGCGGATATCGTGCGCACCGGACCGGTGATATCTACAGAGACTTCCTCTTCCACCTGTTCCGCGAGCAAAAGGCTGACAAGGACCTTCAGCGTACTTGGCATGGACGGATGGAGGAGGAACGCCTTTGCCATTGGTGGATGGGACAGATGAGCATACATGTAGTTCAAAGAGGCCTCGACGAGGGGCTTGTCTATGAAGAGCGGGAGGTATCGTATCGCGGCATCGAGAGCTGGCGAGTCGGCCTCGATGCGAGACAGATTGGAAGAGTGCATGAATAACTGTCCGAGGACGGTAAGCGCCGAGATGATGAGCGTGCGGTTGGTCGAGCGACCCGCAATCTCGACGAGGGTGCGGAGTGGATCGCCCCCCACAGAGCCGGGACGGGGCAGGTTGACGCGGAGAGAGACGGACTGCAGGAGCTCGATGATGTTGAGCACAAACTCTGTGTTAGCGTCGGATGCTGGGTCAAGGTTGGTGAGCGCGTCGAAAATGAGAGGCTGGGTACGTCGGTGTTCAGCGAGCTCGAGCGCGTTGGGCTCGTTCGTCGCCGAGTTGCGAAGCACAAAGAGGGACTCGATGGCGTGCCTGCGTTTCCTATCCGACTCCGCAGAGAGGGAAAAGAAGGGAAACATTTCCGACTCGAGGTGTCCTTCCCTGACGTACCACTCGGGCCATTCGAATAGAGCGTCCGTGAGGCCGGGGAGAGACTTTAGGATGAAGAGGTCGTTGGTGCAGAGCCTGTGCAATCTATCGAGCGCCCAACCGATCTCGGAGTTGATCGTGGAACGCAACGAGAGCACCATGCGGTTGGTCGCGGTCGGCTCGGTGTACCATCCTGGAAACGACAAACGGTCAACGCGCCGTCGGTGGACATTTTATAGAATTGGTGCTCACGTTCGTAGTCATCTGTGACGTTCGGTCCCGCGCGCGCGTGCTGTTGGTGAGGATATGGGCGATACGCGGTGGCTGTCGCGGGCACGGTCAGTCCCGTTCGGACTGGCGTTGCAAGCGCCATCGTCTCCTCGAGCAAAGGCGTCCGTTACATGTGACTGCATCAGAGGAGTCACACGTCACACCACACTGGTCGCGGTCGCGTACTCCTCCGGCTCCTCGTCCGATCCGCATCGTCTGATCCTGCCACGATCGCTTCCTTTTGGCTGCTTACTTATATTTCTCCGCAAAACACTGGGGATGTATTTGTAATATCAGCGCCGGTTCAGCAAGACGGTCCGTACGAGATACTAAGTGATGTTGGAGGCGGCGCAGGTGGACATAGGGGGTACATGGCGTACGACGCGCATCGACAACACGATACCTGGGTACGAGGGGGCATGCACGTGCCAGGGAGTGGGAGGAGCGGGTACACGACGACGTGTTTGGGCAGCGTGAATCGATAAGGAGATCGCGTGGGGGCACGGCGTGGAGAGCGAAATCTAGGGGGTCGTTAAACACGCACTTCGAGGCGGCGTGGATGAACAAGAAGATCTAACCTATCAATAGCACCCTGTCCTTGTCTTCCAACTGAACCGTTGCGTCTGCTTCCATAAACCGGTGCAATGCACGTACGGCGAAACTTTGTGTGCTTCTTGAGTAAACACCGGACGTAAGGTTTGCTAAGGAGCTGTACCATGAGGCCATTCCAAGAAACCGAAAGGCACTCCGAAATCTGGCAAAACAAGTAACCTATTACATATCGTATATCTGAACAGGACCACACATAAATACTAGAACTCGGGTCCTACTCAGGTCGCTCAGTGAGTTGCTCAGCCTCTTATGGATGATCATTCGACCCCCAATACTCAATGGATTGTGCTTCCTCTCGATCCTTGGCGTTCTTCAAGTCCAGCACCAGTATCCACGATGACAATGAACTCAAAGAGCACATTCTCAATGTCCAAGCACAGGTATAGTATGCTGTATGTGTTCGAAGCAGTCTAATCCCAGGATCTCTAGATACCAAGCTTGTGTTTCAGGTGTTCCCGTACCCTTGTATACGTTTATTTGATTTTGCAATGTAGGCCTATCGTCTTACTAGACTGATGTCGATGCCTCCTTAAAATGCTTCGGCTTTCTAGTTGGCAATGACATACGCAAAGTAGCAGCAGACGGCTTCCCTGTCGAACAGATCATTGCGTCAGATCTGAAGCGAGGTGAGGTTATCTCTGCCTGTTGATCTAGTTTCTGATACTCAATTTACGGACCACGGTCAGAATTCTGGGATCTCGGTCACTTACTTTTCCGCTCCAGTTCAGAGTCGTTTCCAGTACAATTTATCGAGGGAAACGCCCTCGATCCGGCTTTCCTATCTCTGTTCTTGGGTGCAGTGGAACCTATGAGGAGGTTAAGTTGTCGAATATCAAGACACTGAATGACCTTCGTGGACAGGTTTCAGTAATATGGACCGCTGCGCTCTTCCATGTCAGTCTCGTGTCAGATTCCCATCCACGATTGCGCTCGCAGACAACTGAATATTTTCTTTGAAGCTTTTCTCCGAGAAGGATCAACGTCAACTTGCGCATGCATTAGGACGCCTCTTGTCTCCAGAAAGTGGCAGCATCATATTCGGTGCTCACATAGCGTCAGGCAACAAGGGTACGATGGTTGATGAGAGCTCTGAGAAGAGCGTTAGATTGTCTTGCCACAATCCAGATTCCTGGAAAGAACTGTGGGTGGGAACATCGACTGATCAAACCATCCGAGTCCGTCCTGTGGATGAGGCAGGCGGTCTTGATGCAGCAGTTTTCTCTCCTGACAATGTGAGGGTCGAATCGAGATTGACTTCAGCGAAATCTAGACCTAGCACCCTTGACAGGGCATGGCTCTTTTTGTGGAGTATCACAAGGATATGATGTATACATATTCCTTGATCAGGGTTTGTTTGAAGCAGACGTCGGTCGAGTTGCTTATTTCCTGTCTCCTGTATTGTGGTCATGTAAATCTATCTCCCGATGTTCGGGCTGTTTTTGCTAGTTGGAAAAGCGAGGAATAAGGAAATTTATAGTAAAAGATTTTTCTGTATTCTGAAGTTGGCGGTACAGTAGAGTGTTCGACTGCCTCGGTCGGTGGTCCGTCGGGACGTCGTATCAACAAGCTCCGATTCCATGACAAGCATCATTCGTCGCGGTTTTGCAAGATTTCGACAAGTAACTCCTACCTCACAAATGAACATTTGCCTCTAGTGTTAGACGCTTGTGGGACAAACAAATCGTCATTGCTGTACTACCAGTGCAAATATTGATTTAATTAAGCTGTCGCTCTGGCTTAGATTTAGAGTGAGTTGTTACACGGTAGAGGTCCGCAAGGTCCAATTGCAAGGTAATAAGTGAATAGGGAAAAAGTGGAAATGACAACAACAATAACGATGAAAGCAAAGCCCCAAATGAAGCACAACATTAGAATGAAGAGGAAGAAAAAAATAACTGAAGAGGTTGTTGTAACGGTTTGGGAATATCATGAGTGAGCGTACGTGAATCTAAGTGAGCATGAACCGAAATACGTTTGTAGTGCAAAATGCATCAATGCGCATGACGAAATTGAAGTTGGGTATATTATGAATGTGAAGGTGTGTTAGCGTACTTTGACCAATATTCTGAAGTAGATCCACTATTCCTGTTTGACAAGACCGGTAATTGGGCAGGTTGATAAGTCGATTCGCGCGGGGGATTAGGTAGAGGGTTGGGACGAGCCGGAGGGTCTACGGAGGAGTCTTTGGAAGGAAACGTGAAAGAGTTGGGTATGGATCGGTATGTAAAGTCCCTCGAAGACGAAGGATGTGGTTGTCCATATGGAGAGGTAGCAGCATAGATGATTGGCGGAGGAGCAGACGGCATGTTAGCATAAAACACGCTGGCTGGAATGGGGTGCGCTTGCAACGGTTGCACGACGTACGAGGTGTGACTCGATCCGTGCGCAAAACTTTGTATCGCAATGGCATCTCTGGTTGTCTCGTTGTTGAGAGCTTTCGAGTCCACGCTGGAGGGCGAAGCGATTATGCTGGTCTCAGGTTGACCTTGGACCAGGCTCCTGCCCTTCCACAGCCGATCCATCTCCCAAGCTTCGCGAGCTTTAAGAGCGTTTAGATCGGCTGCCGAAGTCAACTCGGACGTTGGCCGGGCGAACACGGGTGGGAGGCGATCAACACGTGCAACCGTCACGATCGGGCTCGGGCTGGTACGTGTGGTCTTGTAGGAACCCTGATGCACAGAATCGCGTGGTCGATCATCACTCTTGCGGAGGCGGGGTGGCTCGTCCTGCAGGGTGAATAACAGAGGCTGAACTAGAGTTGGACGTTGGGCGTTATCGAGACTACGAGCCCGTCCAGGCCGTCCCGAGAGAGAACTGGAATCTGCTCTGTCAACTGGGGGTGATTTCGCCCTTGCATGGCTAGAGGTTCGACGTTGGTCTTCATCTCCTCGTTGAACAGTCTTCTCTTGCCTCCGCCTGCGTTCACGATCTTCGTCCCTCGCCCGATCCCGCTCTCGCTGCCGCTCCTTCTCTCTCTCTCTCTCCCTTTCTCTTTCCCGTTCTCTGTCCCTTGCTCTGTCCCTACCTCTGTCACGCTCTGTATCTCTGCTCTTTTCCTTGTCTCTATCTCTATCTCTGTTCCTTTCCCGTTCCCGTTCCCGCTCTCTGTTCCTTTCCCTTTCCTTCTCCTTCTCCCTTTCTCTTTCTCTTTCCCTCTCCTTCAGGTCTCTCTCCCGTTCTCGTTCTCGTTCTCTTTCCCTTTCCCTTTCTCGTTCTCTTTCCCTTTCTCGTTCTCTTTCCCTTTCTCTTTCCCTTTCCCTTTCTCTTTCCCTTTCTCTTTCCCTTTCTAGTTCCCTGTCTCTGTCTCTGTCCCGCTCCCTTGTTCTTGCCCTCGGCCTCTCGGCCTCTCTCTCTCCCTCCCGTTCACGGTCTCTTTCGCGCTCCCTTTCGTGGGATGCTCTCGAGGGCCTCTCCATCCTCTCCGCTCTCTCCCTCGTCCTTCGACGACGGGGGGCGTCGGCGGAGTTGACAACTAACCACTGGTCACCTTCGGCCTGGAACGCCGCCTCGGATGAAGTTGAAACTTTGTCCGAAAGCGTCCTAACAAGCTTGTAAGTCTCTGTCTTCCTGCTCGTCGCCGAATTAGACTTGGAAACACGAACTTCGCCGTCTATCGGCTGGTCGTTTGTTCGTTTGGTGGGCGAAGCCAGTTTGGTGGGCGAGGCCGGTTTGGGAGGAGACACATCCTGCGCTTGTCTGTTGTCACCAGAGCGATCCGTTGGGAGTCTCTCAAAACTCGGCAACCTGGAATGTGGCTCATCGGTGCTGTAAGGAGTAGGAGGATTGGCAAGAAGTGACGACCTGGATAATGGAGAGTCGTCAACGGGAACCACCAAATAGGGAGGTACAGGACGTGAGGGCTCCTTGGTTGGCGATGGTGTTGATCTTTCTGGCGCTGGAGCACTGGTAGATAGGCCAAGTCCTGGAAAAGATGACGAAGGAGGCAGGGCAGATGAAGGAGTTTCGGAATATGACGTGGTCATAAATTGTGAAAATTCCGGAAAAGTGACAGCAGGAACGGCGACGGAAATTGGACTGAGGAGACCTGGGATGGGTGACGACCTGCCAGGCGAGAAAGACATAGAAGAGGGCTTGGGAGCTTGCTGTCGATCAGCTGGGTAAAGACGGTTTGCAGGTGGCACATCCTGAGTGGGACGTTTGGGTTCCGGCGGGGGTTCGCTGCGAGCGTCTGGCGGCAATACATTATCCAGCTTGACGGGAGTGGTACCCGTGGAACTTGGGGCATCCGGGTTTGCAATCGTCAATTTCCCCAACGGCGAGAAGGGTACATCATAAGAGATGGTCGAAGTACGGTCACTGTTAGCCCGTTCAACTTCTATTGACGGGCCCTTGTCAACCTGTGGCTCCGTATCCGTGTCTAACCGTGGAGGAGGAATACGCTTAGATGGATCCGACGCCTTCTTATCCGTTGCTAACTTCTCTGGAGACGGCTGTCTCTGTGAAGCGATCGAGCGGCGTGATGAATGCTCATCCACAGCCGAAAGTACTCCACCCTCGGGCGATTCGTTGTTGGTAGCGCTGGGATCTCGACCCGACCTCCGCAAGACGCTGAACTTCCTGACCAATCTGGTAAGAACGCTCTGCCGTTTCTCTTTCTTTGATGTCGAGTAGCTTGACAAGGCTGCTGTGGAACCATTCACAGATATGGACATCGGGGAGAGGGTAGACAGGCGCTTCGGTTCGCCGATATGAAGAGCACCGTTTGGGATAGTTAACGATCGCTTCGGTGAGCTGGGGGAAGGGTCTTCGATGACAGATGCCTCTGGTTCGCCTGGCGCGTCTTTCCCGTGTGTACCAAAGAGTGCGGTGAGCCCGGACCTGCGACGCTTACTTAGCTTACGCGTGACGTGCACAGGCTCCGCGGTTTGCAAGTGGAGTGCAGACGTCGACTGGGAGAGAGGGGAGGGAGTCACGGTCTTTCGACGGGATGGGGCTGCATTCATGCTCGATAAGCGCGAGCGGGAACGTGGTGGGCCCTTCGCGGCGTCAATCAGTTACGAGACAATGGAGAAAGGGTAAAAGGGATGAGTCACCTCGGGAAGATCGCCAGACGGGGGAGTGATGTTGTTGCCCGCATCATACGGGGACTGGTGATGCCAGTGGGTGCCCCAGGGATCACTGACATCCATCAAATCGACGTTGTCCTGGGAGGCCTTGCGACTGCGTGGCTTGGTGGGATCGGGGATGCCCACTTGGGACGAGCTCGGAGTCGGCAAGGGCGTGCCGGAGGGTGTGCGGCTGGGGCCAGGAAGGCGTGTTGAATCTTCGGACGGGTCATGGATACTGTGTACAGACGCGGCCATGGGTGGAAAAGAAGGTGAGAAAAGGGAGGGTGGACGGTTGAGGGAAGCGGGTGGTAGTAGGTGGTAATTCTTGTACCAACGAGGGCCATTTGGATTGTGAAGAGGGTACTTGATCCTGAAAGTGGAAACGTTTGCTGCAGCCATCTCGCTCTCTTTCCTGAACCAGGCTGGAAGTTCTCCGAGAGGATCTGGGATGATAGAACGAGTGAAGGAAGAAGGCGGGTTTTCATGTGAGCTGGGCGTGCCGTCGTTGTCATCATTTTGGTCCATTGTGTGCGAGGAAGACCTGGAGAAGTGCTTCACCTGGGTGCCAGTGGCAGTGGCACTTGCGGCGGTGGGCGACTCAACTGCTGTGGACTTCTTTGTGGATTTCCTATGCCATAACGATCTCGAGGCTTTGCTTTTTGAGTCCCTGCGAGACAGCCTCCGTGAGATTTGAACTTTTTCATCCTCCATTCGCTTGTTCAGCTCATCCGGCGAGGGTTGCGGAGAACTTCGACCCGCGACTTGAACAGGCTGACTCTGCGCGACAAACAAGCGCTCAGCACTGCCTATCATCCTCAGGTTCAACGTTGCAGGGACTCGCCTCTTCGAACGGTTCAAGCGAATTGTAGAACAGCGTGTTCCTGAAATCTGACATTCCTGAGACTGCGGTCCTCGCTCACACTTCCCGCAGAACCGAGTATAATGGTTGCGCAGCGTCGATGGAGGGACAAGGTCTAACAAGTGGCGCAATCTCCCTCTTTTCAAAGGTCGGCGCTGTATCAGTTCTGCTATTCTGGTTTGTGACACAGGTTTGTCAGTTCAGTATCAGCAGACCCATCAACCCGGGTACCTTCGTTTGCCGATCCATCGTAGTACTACCTTACTAAGTAGGTTCCACTGATGGTTGCTATCTTATCTACCACTTCCCAATCGTAATCACCCGCCGTTCCATCTCAGTCTTGCTTTGTTTCGTCAAGTACCCACATTGCTCCTCGTAGATGACCGTCAAGATCCTCGTCTTAGGCAGCGGAGGTAGAGAGCATGCCTTGGCGTGGAAGCTCGCACAGTCTCCCCTCGTCACCCGCATCTATGTTTGTCCCGGAAACGGTGGGACCGCCACCACCCCAAAGACTGAGAACCTGAACCTGAACCTCACGGCCCCCCACTATCACCAGCTCGTCCAGTTCGCCGTCCAGAATGAGGTCCGTACCACGTAAATATGTCTCCGCCTGTCGCTAATATCCGCACTAGATTACTCTCGTCCTTCCTGGCCCGGAGGAACCTTTGGTGCGAGGCATTCAAGCATCCTTCCGTAAAGGTCGGTCGAAAAAAAACCTGCACGCTCCAGCATGTTGCTCATTCGAGGTCGCTAGTTGGCATACCCACATTCGGACCTACCGAGTTGGCCGCAAGAATGGAGGGAAGCAAGGCGTTCGCCAAGGCATTTATGTTCCGTCACAACATCCCTACGGCCAAGTTCCGCACATTCTCGTCCTCACAAATCGACGAAGCAATCGACCATGTCCGCGCCTGTGGCTATCGAGTCGTGCTCAAAGCCAGCGGTCTTGCTGCTGGCAAAGGTGTGCTCATCCCGGAATCTACCGATGAAGCCATACAAGGTCTACGGCAGATCATGATAGACAATGTGTTTGGTGCTGCAGGTCCGCAACACCATCTCTCACCATCTTTTTGACATCACTGTAATCCCTCCTCTGTCATCAGGAAACGAAGTTGTCATCGAGGAGCTACTGGAGGGCCCCGAGATATCCGTCCTTGCTTTCTCTGATGGTTACACGATCGTCCCCCTTCCCCCTGCGCAAGACCATAAACGAATTGGTGAGGGCGATACGGGGTTAAACACCGGTGGTATGGGCGCATATGCCCCGGCTCCCGTCGCAACTCCCGCTATTCTGGATCGTATCATGCGGGAATCTCTCCGCCCCACTATCGACGGCATGAGGAAAGAAGGTATGTCTGTCAACTTTGTCCTCATACAACATGCCGTTCACCATTCATCTTCAAGGTTTCCCATTCGTTGGTCTCCTGTTTGTCGGTTTGATGCTCACCGAAAACGGACCAAAAGTACTGGAATACAACGTCCGGTTCGGTGACCCAGAGACCGAGGCTCTCACTCTTCTACTGAACGATGACGTGGACCTCGCCGCAGTACTCCTCGTACGTCGTCTCGTTTCAACACGTCCTCGGGAATACCAACAAGTCTTCGGACCAGGTAGGCCTGTGCAGAGCACCGGCTCGACTCGGTACAAATAAGCACCCGACCGGGTTCCGCCGTCTCGGTCGTGTTGGCATCAGGTGGATACCCTGGCGAATACGCGAAAGGCAAACCCATTGAAATCGGGGGAATATCATCCGGTGAGTATCACCACACGAAAACCACGTTTCACTCATTGGTTCTCGCAGAAGTCGTTGTTTTCCACTGCGGTACTTCGCTGAACGGAGATGAACTCGTCACGGCAGGCGGTCGTGTCTTGGCTGTGTCGGCCGTCGCCCCGTCATTAGAAGATGCACTTGCTTCTGTGTACGCCGCAATTGACAAGATCTCGTTCGAAGGCATGGTGTATCGCCGCGACATAGCCCATAGGCAAGCTAAGTTCTTGTTGGTCGGATTAGCTATGCTTATGCTCTGGCTAGAGCATTGAACAGCACCAAAGCCACTGTTAAAGGCCTCACGTACGAACAGGCTGGTGTATCGGTAGACGCAGGAAACTCTCTCGTCGACGCCATCAAGCCTTTTGTGCGTGCAACCAAGCGCCCAGGTTCGGACGCAGAAATCGGGGGCTTTGGGGGCATCTTTGACCTGAAAGCTGTGGGATACAGAGACCCATTACTGGTCAGTGGAACGGACGGGGTCGGCACTAAGCTTCGCATCGCCATCGAAACGGGTATCCATGATCTTCTTGGTGAGTGTTGAACTGTACCGGGTCTGTTAGAGACGACTCGAGCTGAATCCGGCAGGCATCGATCTGGTGGCTATGTCAGTCAATGATCTGTTGGTTCAAGGCGCAGAACCACTCTACTTCCTGGACTATTATGGGTGCAGCAAGCTAGATGTCGCTGTTGCAACCAACGTCATCAAAGGCATTGCCGACGGATGTCGACAAGCCGGATGCACCCTCATCGGAGGTGAGACCGCTGAGATGCCAGGCATGTATTCCGACGGTAAGGACTGCCTCTTGTACGCTGCAATAGTCCACGGTGATTCATTATATACCCATCTCGCGCTCAGGGGACTATGACCTTGCCGGCTTTGCCGTGGGCGTCGTCGAGAGGGACTTGATTCTCCCTCGCGACGTCGTCGAAGGAGACGTCTTGCTCGGTATTGCCTCTTCCGGACTGCACTCCAATGGATTCTCTCTCGTCCGCAAGATCGTCTCCCTCTCGGGTCTATCCTATTCTGCTCCCTGCCCCTGGGACGCAACTTGCACGATTGGCCAAAAACTCCTCGTACCGACCCGTATCTATGTCAAGCAAGTGCTCCCGACTGCGCAGAGGGGCCTTATCAAAGCTATGTCCCACATAACCGGTGGCGGTTTCATCGAGAACATTCCCCGAGTTCTCCCGAAAGGACTCGGCTGTTACGTGGATGCGTCTGCATGGCAGCTGCCGGAAGTGTTTCGGTACTTGATGAGGGAAGGCGGAGTCGCGCCGTTGGAAATGGCACGCACCTTCAACATGGGCATCGGCCTCGTAGTCGTGGTTGGCAAGGATAGGCGGGAGACTGTGTTGAATGCCTTGCGCACACAAGACCCAGGAGCTCATGTTTATGAAATCGGGCAGGTGATTGGTACGAGCGGGGTGCAAATCAGGAACTTGGAGCATTGGGTGTGACATCCAAATCTCTGCAAAAGCTAGAGAGAGTATCTTACTATAGTTACTCTCATCAGGACATCGATAGTGGTATGCTATGCAAAAACAGTGTGAATGGTGGGCGGGAGTGACACAGTAATAGTAGATAGTGATTGTAAATAGTATGTGTACCGGTCAGCATGAGACAAACAAAGGTCGTAGATCGAAACCTCTAGAAACAGTCACCAAAGAGCAGATGCAAAAGAAAAACACAATGCGTAAGAAACAACCGTGCTATGTGCAGAAGAACAAATTTGACAGGAATAAATAAAGCTGCAGTCAGCACGAAGCCAAGTCCAAACAAGGTGAAATGATATATACATGGACCATATAAACATTCCTTTTACGCGGAAACGGAGACTTCCTTGGCAGAGTCGGGAACTCCGGTCGCCGCCTCAGCGAAAGAGATCTTGGGCAATTTAGGAGCAATGTTACCGTTCGTACCGTTAGGCAGAGCGGGATTTACGTCCGCCAGTTTGTTATCCTGTTGTAATCGTCAATAACATGTCCCACAAGGTCTCAGCAATACCCACGATTTGACTTTTTGCCTGAGGTTCCTCTGGTGAGACACTCCGGGTACCAGCTTCCCTTGTGGCGTCCTTGCGGAAGGGTGGTGGTGCCTGGAGTACCTGAGCAGCAGTAGGACCTGCCAGTCCATTGGTGACAGGGGCCCCATTTGCGGAACTTCTCGACGACGTGGTCGTGGATCCACCAAGCACGGGAAACTCATCAGCGTTCGGGACTCGCTGCTGTTTGACGAAATTTGGCCTTTTATCCATTCGCGACCCGTTGGTTTTTAAGGCCTTAGGACGACTGCCAGGGTCCGTGGACTGTGAGCGACTTGAATTAGTCGTGCCGTTCGTACCGCGAGGGGGTTGAACATCCTAGAGAGGAGTAGAGAAATCAGGTAATGTGAGGAGAACCGGGAAATGAAATGCTTACGTCTCGTACGTTCATGGCGGCAAGATTTTCTTGAATCGTACCAATTTCGTTTGTACCATCTCTCACGCGGGAACCCCGAGTTCCCAACTGAGGTGGCGCAGGCGTATCAGAGATGACATGAGGGAAACGGCATTCGTCACCGTTTCTACACCTACCAGCGGGGTAGAACAGGCACGCAGGTTTTCGATTCCCTCCAAAAGAGCCTCTTCGCATGCCGCCCCTGCGGTTGTGGTTCATTCCTTGTCGGAAGGTAGGGGGAGGGCCAAAATTTTCACTCTGAGGATGAGGTAGAGACTTATGCGCACCATTGGGCTCGACATAAGGAGAATGCACATGTGGAACTGGTGGAGGATAGGGTGATGAATCCTGACGCACTGAGAATGGGGGAGCGGATACAGGTCCATTCGGATACATTGACTGTGGAGACTGGGGACCGGGTGCAGTCGCAGGTTGATGAGGCGGAGGGAGGGTGGGGATGGAAAGAGGAAGGGGGGCATGCGCAGGTTGAGGGTAAGATGGCGATGTAGGAGACATTGGGCCAAAAGGAGGTTGGATAGGGGTTTGAATAGGAGAAAGCGCGTCTGAAGCAGCGCGCGCATGAACAATGGGAGGGTGAGGAGGAGTGTGAACTGATTGGGGCTGCGGTGGAGATACAGGGTTCATGTGAGGTGGGACAGGTGCAGGAGGGTGGAAGGAAGGTGGTGGTGGATAATAACTTTGAGCATATTGTTGCTGAGTCATTGGGTCATAAGGAGTCGGATACTGAGCAGGTGCGGGAGGTGCAGGATAGTAAGGACCCTGCGGGTGAGCAAAAATACACGAGGAACCATATCGACAAGCAGGATAATACCTGCACGGAATGAGTCTGGCTATTTCTGGGGGAGGGAGATTTCCGAATGCGCCATTTTCCCCGAGGGGCATTGGGGGGTGTTGATAATAAGCAGGTGAGCCGTCAGGAAGAGAGGGTACGGGAGCGAGAGATGGATAATAGCCGTAGGAAGGGATGGGAATGGGATAGAATCGCTTGGATGGATCAGCGTTCGGGTCCTGCGGATAGGGATGGTCCGGAGGTGTCAAGCCTTTTAGGGATGCGTTTTTCAGTAGTTCAATGATCTCAGGGTTCGTCGTGTACGTGTCTGGGGAGCCATGGGTCAATGCGGAAGAAGGATCCGCTCCTAATAGAAGAAGGGACGAGATCGATGAATCACGCGACGCGATCGAGGATCGAATACAACAAACCTTTGTCAAGGAGAGCCTTAACCACGTCAAGATGGCCATTCTTGACGGCTTCCTGGAGAGGCGTGGCACCAGAATGGTCTGTAAGTAAGACATAAAAAAACACAGAATGGGAAGAGAGAAGGAGATATATACTTCTGATCTCGACATCGGCAGGCGATGCGGTGTGAAGCAAGGCTAGGAGGGAGTCGATATTACCCTCAGAGGCAGCGTTCCAGAGTGGGGAAACCATTTCAGTTGGGAAAGCGGAAGATGAAAAGGAGGAAAGACGCGGAGTAAAAAGAAAAAGTGAGAGTTTGACTTTAGAAAAATACGCGGAGAAGAGCTGAGCTGAGAGAGTGAGAGAAGAGAAAACACAAGCACAAGTTCCAAGTCGCTCGCGCTCACCCGGTCGGTCGACTGTCGGACTTCGGGAACAACTAAGTGAAAAAAAAAAAAAAAAAAAAAGAAGAAGAAAAAAGCGCGAGAAAAATCCCGTTTTGATTCAATTATGTAATCTTTACACGCCGAGATCAGGGCGATGGAACAAGCAGAACGTCGCCTCGCCTCATCGTAGCAACCCTTTAGTATTCACAAAACAAGCAAAAAGTCATGTGCGCAGAGGATGCAACACGTACGAACGCGTTCACACCGAGGCAGGTTCCGCTCCGACACGAATGGCCTTTGCGCGGTCTTACGTAGTCAGCCGTGGGTAAGCCATTCCCGTCAGGACAAGGCACCGGGACCGACATGCCGCATTCGTACGTTCCTCACGGACGTGGCATCCACCGGCTATTTAGTACACAACTAATCTTGCTTTCCTACCGAACCCGACGCAATGCCCTCCATCCCTAGTTTTCTCAACAGCCGCTGTGCATGTTCACCTGTCTTTTTTGGCAGAACTAACTCTCGCGAGGGAGGCCGGTTCATCAGTTCCTGCACCCCAGTCTTCACATCTTTATCTACCGAACCGGGTGTCCAAGCTCAGCCCGTGCCATATGCTTCAGCGGAACACCATACCTTCGTACAAGGCCTCGTAGATCTGTCACATGTAGAATCCCGATGTTTTTTTTGGCAACTCAGCTGGGAACCAGTCAGTGAATTCTGCCACTCACCCCGTTTGCGATGGGTGCAGACACGTTCATCTCATCGATAATCTGCTTGAGACCCTTGGCCGTCGTTACTCCCTCGGCTACACTTCCAAGCGTGTCAATGATATGTCCGAGCGTCTCCCCCTTTCCTAATCGGTATCCCACCGTGTAGTTTCGGCTTGTCGAGGAGCTACACGTGAGGAAGAGATCTCCCACGCCGGCGAGACCCAGGAAAGTTAGCGGAGACGCTCCATAGGCTGTGCCTATCCGCGTCATCTCACCCAATCCTCGAGTAATGAGACCTAGAAAATCCATCCAATAGTCAATTCTTCTCGGCTCGGAGATCGCCTGAACTAACTTGCTCTCGTATTATTTTCATAACCTAGGCCATCAGCCATCCCTGCCGCGATGGCATAAACGTTCTTGAGAGCACCAGCTAACTCGAGCCCGATAGGGTCGCTGCCTGTGTAGCTGTTACAAATATGAGACAACAGGGAGGTATCTGAGTATGGACAAGTGAGCCCTACCATCGAAACCATGGTTGGTGGAATACCTCTGATGCTTTTTGGGCCTGCGATTCCGTTAACGAGGCAACAGAGACAGAGGTAGGTTGTCTGCGAACAACTAACCCACTTGATCAGTAGGATTACAACGAGACCACTTCGAGATACCAACTCTCCGAGGCAAAAGACGGTCCCGACTGCAGACGTGAGTTCCCACAATTGTTGGCATAAACACGTTGACCTACAATAAACGTTGCGGCTCGCGCGATGTCGCTGCCACATGTATCGGCGATGATCTCGAGGGTCAGCGCGTGTGTAGTCGTCTCGATACCCTTGTTCACGAAAATCATGAGAGGAAGTTTTTCTCCAACTAGATTGGCTCGCAGTTTGATCAGAGTTTCCCTGATAGCAATCCATTGCGATCAGAAAATCCACAAGCAAGGCTATCATACCTGACCCCTTGGGTGGGTATTGCAAACAAGAGAACATCCATTCGCTGGATCATCTCTTGATCCGGAATCTCTGGCCCAACAGCGCAAATGTTGCTCGAAAAGACATGATCCTTCAAGTAGGTTGGATTGCGGTGATGTGTATTAAAGTATTCGACGAAGCCGTTGTCTCGGGACCAAACATAAACTTCGTGTTCACAGTCGCCGAGGTGGTCTGCAAGGCAACTCCCAAAGTTTCCTGCACCAAGCACGAGGACTTTGGATTTCGGCGTCGGAGACGAGGGCATGTTTACCTTCGTAGTGAGGTAGCGTGTCGATGAGGGTGGACGAACGTCGTTGAGCGTAGGGCAGGAATAAAATGATCTGGTGGGGGTGAGGAAGAGACGTAGCGCCAAAGGTGGTGTCTGGTGTACTAGTACTGCTGCAGCGCGTCCCCCCAAGGCACTCAACTTCGACATCTAATTACGCCGGTGTTGCGGTGTTTGAATGATTGACTTTGTTTCCGCTTTGAAAACTCCGCGCGGAGGCCCATCTCTGTACGGCAGGATCGGCCGGACTCTCGACGCCGGGCGGACGGCGATGCCGTCACTGTGCCGGCGCTGACAGTCTATAGTATTCGTATTCTTCCTCTAGCCCCATGGCAATCCAGGACCGAACGAACGAATTCCGCACTTGTGTCGACTCTATACGAAACAGGTCCACCATTCCCTCTAGAACTGCAGAAGCGAAACAGCGCTTGCTCCAGGGTCATGCCAAAGGCACCCCAAGGACCGAATTTTCGCGAATGGCCTCAGCCATTGGCAAGGATATCAGCAGCACGACTATCAAGCTTGGCAAGCTCGCTCACCGTAAACCGTCCTTTCATAGTTGCCGTCTGTCGCTGACTGTTCCTTCTCTTAGTCGCGAAGCGGAAAACGCTGTTTGACGACCGCCCCGTGGAGATCAGTGTACGTGTTTGCTGCGTCCGTTCTACATCTCAACGCTTACGTGTCCCATTCTACTCATGCAGGAACTCACCTACATCATTAAGCAAGACATTGCCAACATAAACAGGCAGATAGCTGCTCTACAATCCCTCCTTAAGCAGCGCAATACACAGAGCGGCTCAAAGTCTACAGAGGGGAAACAAATCGAAGAACACAGTCACAACGTCGTCATGATGTTGCAGAGCAAACTTGCGAACACTAGCATGAGCTTTAAGGACGTGCTCGAAGTTCGAACGCAGGCGAGTTCAATAACCCTCCGTCGCAATGGAGTACCTGACCAGGCATCGTATAGAATATGAAAGAGTCAAAGGATCGCACAGAGCAGTTCGTGTACTCCGCAGCCGCAGCCGCTCATCAAGCACCACAGAGTATGCACGCTGTCCGATGTTGTTATTCTGCTGGCTCAGGTGATCGTTTGCAGGTTCACTCTTGCTGAACGGAAGACATGATCCGATGGGTGACGGGAGTGGAAGTCGCCCAAGCTCCAGAGCGAAAGGAAGACAGACACAAAATAACGAAGTTCTAGCTATGGACTTGGATGCCGCCGAAGGTGGTGTAGCAGCTCACAGTGGAAGCGGTGCCTTTGCGCAAATGCAACTAGTAGAACAACAAGTATGCAGCATCCTTTTCATGCATACCACATCCTAATCAGCAACAGGATTCATACATCCAATCGCGGTCAACGGCAATCGAGTCGATTGAGTCTACCATAGCGGAGTTGGGGCAGATATTCACTCAACTGGCGCATATGGTCGCAGAACAGCGCGAAACGGTGCAACGGATCGACGCTGACACGATAGACATAGCGTCGAATGTCAGCGGAGCTCAAAGGGAATTACTTAAATACTACGCTAGTATATCCAATAATCGGTGGTTGATGCTTAAGGTTTTTGGTGTGTTGATCGTCTTCGTGAGTCCTCCGTACGACTATCTCCAGAGCTTTGACTGACGATGCCTTTAGTTCCTTATATTTATTCTTGTCTCGTAGAGCCACACTTGAGCTCCACACTACCAGCCACTACTATTTATTATCTTCACCTAATGGACGCTTGACGATAGATTGGGACCAACTCTTTATTGTCATCTCTATCCTACTGGTATGGCGTTTACGCCCGTGCGGAAATCTTTAACTGCACCTCGTTTTCCGGATCTACGCTTATGTTTCTGGCCTCCTCGGTGGGTGTCTTTTTCTTCGACATCACCAATTGTCCAGGTTCGTGAGAGTGTGTGTGTTTGTTCTGTACCAGACGTGGCGGAGAAACGCTGGGCACCCTCCGATTGTGCGTCCATCTTGGGATTCTGTCGTTTTCGCTGCAAGAGTCGCGTGAGTTGCACCCACATCATCCATAATTGTGACCGTACTCGTTGGCCCTCCAGCTCTTTATTGCGCTCCTTGAGCTTCTTCAGTCGGGTGTCACCTTTTCCACCCCCGCCAGCAGTCAATTCTACATTGACCTGGCGTCCATCGAGTTGTGAATGGTGAAGCTTGAGTCCCTGCTGAAGCGCACCACGATGAGTGAATTCTAAGAAAGCGCAACCTTTTGATTTCACGACAGGTTTCGTAGATGATTTCGTAGATGGTTTAGGTGTCAGTAGTCTTACAGTGGGTGGTGGAACTTTCGATGCGTAAACATTGCAGTCCGATAAGCTCATATATATCAACACACCGCATACTGAGAAATGAGCGCGGATGGCCTCAAGGGTAGTGGTATACTTGAGATTACCTGACAAAAGGTCAGGGAAACCGTAAAACATCGACGAGGCTCGGATTGCGTACCAAGAAAAAGAATAAACCTCTGCTTCGCCTCCTCGCCTTCCTTCTCCACCTCTCCACTTCCAACGCCGTCCTCTACAGGTTCTCCAATACCACCGAGAAGAGACCCTTTTCGTCGCTTTGGTTTCGGTTCCCCTGGCTCTCCACCCTTCTCCTTGTCTTCACTAGCTTTCCTTTCTCTTTTCTTCCCTGCCACCACCACCCCTTTTGCTTCGTCTCCTTTCTCTCGCGTTTTTCTTTTCCCCACGAAAACTTCTTCTTCACTGACTTGACGGCCTTGTAGGCCTTTCGCAGAGTCAGCAAGAACCGAATGTTCGAGGTTAGGGACATCGTGTTCGTCCTCCGAGTTGTCAGCGACGTCGGCTGGGGTGTCCTTTGTGCGTTTCCGTTCTCGAAAAGCAATGCCTTTCTTTTGGCGCTTGGTGAGCCTTGCTGTGGGGGCCATTGTTCACAAATTGAGTAGGAGCCGCGGCCGTCCGGGTAACAAGATTGCCGATGACGTAATATTGGGGGTTGGGCAAGTCCGAGTCCATGATGGTGAACGAAGATGAGACTCTCGTACTCTCAATAGAACAAAAATCAGCCAAAATTACAACTATGTGGGTCACCTAGTCCTCAACCTGTAGCTACAGCGTACCGATGACTTGAAGCAGCAGAGAATATTTACTGGATTTTTTGCATCACCTGGCGTTTGGTTGATAGCCGAATCGGTTACTAAAAATTGGAAGGCGATTAGGGCATGGACTCGAACTACATCAAGCGCAGCCCGACTCCTCCTCTCCCTCCCGAACTCTTGCTCCGCATCTTTCACCACGCTACAGACGTGCCAGGGACCCTCGTCCCCGACATCTATGACAATGCCAGCATTTTATGTCCCATATTTGTCAAAAAGTTTCACTCCACCCTCCGCGAAGTTCTTATCACCAAACTCGCCCTCGTCCGCGTCTGCAGACAGTGGCGGCGCCTTGCCGCGCCGATCCTCTATACTTCTGTATACCTTAGCAGTGCACGTAGCATCTCGTCCCTCTGTAGCACACTGGAGGGTTCCGCCAATAGCAAAGACAGGGTCGTTGGCACGCAACCGCTCAGTCAATACACGCAACGACTGGACATCGCCATATATGACTGCCCCGAGGACGTAGATGTTGAGGCCGAGGGCTCAGATACCGAGGATGCAGATATAGAGAACGCAGATTCCGAAGATGCAGATACCGAGGACGCAGATACCAAGGATGCAGTTATGAAGGACGCATGTAATTTACCGAAAATCATCAATCACATGCACCAACTTTCCATCTTCTCGATTGCCGTTGATGCCAACTACGTCAACCCGAATCTATCGCGCACTCTTCTCATGGCACTCGGTCATGCTAAGCATTCCTTGCGCGTGCTCAACTGGTCCTCACCCAAACTAGAGCCATCCGCTTTTCAGATCAAAGGGTTCCTTGACATGTGTACCCGGCTCCGCGTTCTAAACTGTCCTAGAGTGCCTTGGCCCGTGGAGACCGAGCGGGTCACTATTCCACCTACCGTGACCACGCTCCGCTTGCGTACCTTAGCCTGGGTTCAGGCAACTCCCACTCTCAATTGGAGCCTATTGATTGACCATAAGGTTTCCCCCCACCTGTTCCCTTGCCAATGCTCCAAGTGCTCATCCTTGATTACTCTGGAGAGGATTGCGACTACCTCCTCAACACGTATGACCCCCAACTGGTCTCGGTCCACCTGTACAAACCCGGAAATCTTGAGGATGCACCCGGCCCTTCCTTGCAGGCACTCACGTGAACTTGTCCCAACTTGGGTCGTCTTACTATCACCTCGAAAAATTTCACGGGCTTCTTCGACTGCATGTCCGACTACACGTCTGATTCCAGTTCGGAATCCAACTCCGAGTCCGGCTCCGAGTCTAGCTCCGAGTTTAGTTCCGTCTCTCTCACCAATACCTGCTATCTGGGGCTGAGAGTTTACTACCTCTCCCAGCCGGATTTCAGAGCACTTTTCGGGTTCTTGGAATATCTGAAGCCTAAGATGCCCTCGTTGCAGGTAGTACAGCTCCTCAACGAGTCTTACGTTCAGTGTTTGCTCAAGGAGCACACGAAGTTCGCCATACGTGCTTTGCGCCGGTTTATGGGAGCCGACACGACGGTTCGGTTGGAAGACGAAGACGGGATGTTGCTGACAGGTTAGAGAGCCTCCTGTTTTCGAACTTGCCGCGTCTGTTACTGACCCCGCCGTCGGTGTGATTTAGACAGATTGAAGGCACTTGGGCATATATGATCATCGTCTCTCTTCTGAACCGTGAATCTTGTTCGTTCCGCAAGCTGAGGTGAGAGATCCAATAGTTTCATTCAAATATTCAACGAACACCTTGGTTCTGATCCTTCTGATAACTGTTCTTCAAAAAATTGTTGATAAGAAAAAATATTGACTATGCGCTTTTGATACATAAATTGCCCGTCTCGATAAACAGCGACCAGCAATCAAGCTGGTCGAGAACCGCTACATAAATATGTATATTGCCTCGTTAGTACCCAGTAGTTGCAGCCGCAGATATACCTTGCAAGAAACTGCTCAGATAGCGTAGCATCTAGAGTCAGCCAAGCGTCAGACCATTGACGCCTTCGCCAGCGCCTTCAACATCCCTCTCCTCTCCGTCCAACCCTCGTCTATACCTCGGAATTGGACGCAATATCGGGCTTGCGAGTCCTAACGTAGGACGAAGAATAGGACTTGAAGATACGCTCATCGAGCCGATTCCTACCGGTCGAGAATTTGAATAAGCAGGGAATGGGTATCCGGTAATCGTCGGTGATGACGTTGCCGAACTCGACGCCGGCGGGGGGATGGACAAAGGGATGGGAAGCGAAGGTCTCCCATTCGGAGTACGAGGATAAGATAGCGACGGATGAGACTCTCGTAAATAAGATATTGAGGGGGAGACCGCTCTTCGTTTTGCGGCGGTAGGGTATGGGTCATACCGATCGTCAACTGAATGCACGTGTAAACCTTGTTGTCGTCTCTCATAGGGACACTCACGTTTCCGTTTATTTGACCGGACTGCGCTAGTGGTTGGAGGAGGGGTGTATCGCCACTGCACCGAGGCTGGTGTTGAGGTTATCGACGGTGACGCCAAGGGCTAGAAAGAACATGAGCCCAATGGAAGCACAATGGACACAACCTCGTACAGCATCCACGTCCATCGCCATTACCATGGGGCTCCCCATTAGGGACGTAGGGGGATCATCTCCATTCACACTATGCGAAGGGGTACAGGGTTTCGCAACCATGTGTTCGCCTTGGGGGTCGAGTAACAATATTGCATCGACGTCGTCGTCATCATCATCACTTGGCGACCCCTCCCTGTGTACCTCTTCGTCACCGACTTCTTCTGGATACCGCCCCCTATCAGACGGTGCGCGTGGCGTACGGGGTTGTAATGGAAGGTCAGAACAGGATGCTAGGAGACGCTGAAATGCAGCTTCAGACTTGACTTCATCATCTTCCGGGCGAGACTCGGACAATAAGTTCAGTAACCTTGGAGGTTTCAGCTTCGCGATGATGTCGAGAATGTGGGTGAGGTTCGTAAGCGGCCGCATGCGACGATATTACTCACCGGATAGGTGAGGCGTCTTGAGCTGCCTGCGATAGGGCTGAACAATGAATCATTCTCAAGCACACTCATATTTCGATTAGATGGTGGAGTGGAGGGGTTCAAAGGCCCCGTGGCACTATCGTTGCGGACATCTTCTGATTCATTTTCGCCTGGCATGACAATGGGAGGTGTTGGATTACCCGAGCTACTTGATGGTGAACTTTCCGTGTACATGCGTTCTCTGTCGCTCTCTGATTCCTCTCCGTTGGTGCTTTCGCGCCTATTGGAAGGTATAGTGAAAGATATGGCAAGCGGACTGAAGATACGCTTCTCTGCATAGTAACTGGACGACCTTGAAAGCAAAGACGGGCGACGGAAGCGGAGGAACAATGGACTAGCGGGGGCATCATCTGCACCTGGAACTTGAAGGGGAGGGGGGTTTGTTTTGTTCGAGGGCAAGGCAAATTCCTCAGAAGAGGAGGGAAATGAGAGGCGGTGGGGAGATCCAGACATGGAAGGGAAATGCACAAAGACAATCTTGGTGGGTGGTCACCCAAGTTGGGCCGGTGATGAGATGGGCCACAAGGTGACGGTGCGCATAGTTATAGGAGTGCTTTCGAGCCGATTCACTCATCACACCGCCTCAAATCTAGCCGATCACTGCGTTTGTGGGCGGAGAACACGACTTCTTCTACATACGACGTGACAAAGAACCATGTGCAGTGGAGAATTCGGATCTATTCAAAGGCATCGCCACCAAGGGGACGGGACTATTATTATTTGGGTAATGGACTTGGCGAGGGTCATTAAAATGGTTCCACATCCACATCCGAGTGATATATTATTAGTGGCATTTACCGTACCAATCAAGCCAAAGGCCAAAGGAGGTAAGCCGCATAAGACGCGCTCCCAAGGAGCCCTGCCGAGAAATCAGTTAGACGGCAAGTGACGGGCGACGAACTCGCTCACCCAACATTGACAGGTTTCCAATGACAGCGCCAGGTAATCTCTAGATGCCTAGTGAGTCGAAGCGACAAGTTGCAATACTGATTCACTTACGCCGCTAGGACCCCCTGAGTTGTAACCGAGGGTGTAGATAATGCGCCCCACGACGAACGATCCGCACATCATAGCAGCAGCATGAGGGCACTTTAATCCGAATACCAGCGTGCTGCACGGTGCCACATGAGCGGAAACGGAAAGAAAGATAGTGAAGACGCGCTCACGATATGGTGATGATGGGGGCAACCTCGAGCGTGTTTTGATGGGATCCTGGAGAGAAGTGACAAATCAACTTGGTGTGAGAATTGTAAGATGGGGGATACGAACGCTGGACGCAGTTGAACCTCATGGCTTCTGGATTGGCCTTGACCTCTGCTTGCTCGGCATATACTATACGCAGGTCGTCAAACGAAGGTCGGAATGATCGAGGTGATTAATACGCACGCTGTGGGTACGCGATACCAGATCGTTTGCGGGCCCTGCCTACGAGGAGTGTTTGCCACAAGAGGACCCATCCAAGCGAGACGAGAGATGCGGGAACATAGCCAAAACTAGAGAAAGGTGATGAGTGTGAGTGTGGAAGAGAGAAAGGAAGGGGCGAACCCGTTTGGAAGGACGACTTGAGTGGACATATTAGATGATGATGAAAAGGAAGAGAAGTTGATTCGTGAAAAAGGGTCTGGCTGAGACACTCTTTATATCGTACACACACACGTCAGCTATCAAGAATATTTGCGACGCGCATTCTTTACTGCCGCGGTGACTGACAGTGTCCGGATCAAAGTTATGTAAAAAATAATATAACCTTTGTAATAACCTTTGGTCACGTGACATATCAATTCAATCGGATGCCCTGGTTGTCGTCGTATTCGTATTGTCCAGCCAAGCGAGATGGTCAAACGCTCCGCCACAGATCCCTCATCCGACGGGCTGGTCAATCCAAAGACTCCCCGTGGCTCGGAAAGGCGCGACGTCCAGTCCATCGACGATATCGGCGAGTTTGAAGATGCATGGGAGGACGAGCTTGAGTCCGATGAAGACGTCGTAGATGCTGATGCTCCGGACGGTACGAGCAAGAGCACACATTATTCTGTACCATCCAACTTTGTAACATCGCCTTTTGTTGCGTTTCTTTATCAGGAATGGACGTTGATGAGGTTCTTCCCGCTGTCGAAGAGTCTGAGGAACAACCACAGCCTCTTCAGGCGTTCATACCTGGCACGCACGCTCTCGCAAAGGATGAAATATTAGCGCCCGATGATTCAGTCTACGTCATGCGCCATTCAATGGATGTAACTTGGTCGTGCCTGTCATTCGATGTCTTACGCGACAACCTTGGTGATGAACGGCAGAAATATCCTGCGACCGCCTATGTCGTTGCTGGAACGCAGGCTACCAGACACGACCAAAACGAGCTGTCAGTTTTCAAGATGAGCTCCTTACACCGTACTCAAAAAGACGGAGGTTCGTCGTCTGGACCAGAGATTTAATACACTCGTCTGACTCTGATGATCACAGACGACGACGACGATAACGAGGATGACGAGGATGACACTCTTGACGAAGATGCTGTTCTCGAGTTTCGCTCCGTACCACACAACGGCGGTGTCAATCGCGTCCGTGCCCAGCCCCTTCCACCCTCCACGCCCCTGGCTCCCGTTTCGCAGCCATATTACACCGCAACCTGGGCCGAAACTGGCAAGGTTTACATATGGGACATCAGACCTCTCATAGAGTCACTCGATGTGCCTGGTTACTCTTGGGAAAAATCACGGACGAACAAACCCACCTTTACGATTAATTCACATGGACGTGCCGAAGGGTTCGCCATGGACTGGGCCGCGTCAGCAGCGACAAATCCGTCAGCACTCAGGCTACTCACGGGAGACGTTCATTCAAAAATATATCTTACTACGTCGACGCCCTCCGGGTTTAACCCACTCGCCCAGCCTTTCACATCTCATACGTCTAGCATCGAAGACATTCAATGGAGCCCATCAGAACCTACTGTCTTTGCGTCATGTTCGGCAGATCACAGCATTCAAATATGGGACGTGCGCAGTAAAGGACGACGAAGTGTTACCGGCATCGACCCTGCGCACGAGAGCGACGTAAATGTGATCAGCTGGAACAAGAATACAAATTATTTGTTAATCAGCGGCGGCGATGACGGCGCAGTCAAGGTGTGGGACCTGCGGAATGTCAGCAAGCCAGGGTGAGTAGTAAGCCCAGAGTCGGCGCAAGAGCTGACTCATGTTTTTACCTGCTAGGTCGCCTCGTCAAGTCCCCGCACCCGTTGCCGGGTTTACGTGGCACAACGGCCCTATCACTTCGATCGAGTGGCATCCAACGGAGGACTCGATATTCGCTGCATCAGGTGCCGATGATCAGGTCACGCTTTGGGATCTGGGAGTTGAACAAGATGATGAGGAAGTCGGTTCATCGATGAATGAAATGCAGGAAGGTGGCCGGGAAGTCCCGCCCCAACTACTCTTCGTGCATCAGGGTCAGAGGGACGTGAAAGAAATTCATTGGCACCCTCAGATTCCTGGAACAGTTATCAGCACGGCATTGGATGGGTTCAACATCTTTAAAACTATCTCCGTATAGAAATGTTCCTTTGGTAAGAAAAGTACCTAGCAGAAGCTTGAATAATGAAGATGAAGTGGAGAGTTGGCAGGATCACTGCATCTATTCATTCTGAGATTGATATTACTATACCACGCATGCTAACCAGAAAGAACGAAAGAACGTCCATGATCCTCATCTTAGCAGTTAGTACAAGCCGACTCTGTTGTTTCCCTTTGGCGAACGTATCTGCTGAGAGTTAGCTCGACGACGCTCTGCAAAGACGTCATCACTCACTTTCGTGATGTTTTTGTGTAGGATATCCGTCATCACAGCGTAAATATTTCTGAGATCGATGAGGTTCTGGCGTGCAAAGTAAAGTTGTTTCTCGTCATGTTCTTTCAAGGAAAGCTATCTCTACGTAAGCACGGCGTCGCAAAGGAGAGGTATTCGAAAATTCACTGTGTAGTCCTCGATATTGGGATATTTGATAAGCTTCGAGCATATCTTAGCTCGGGCTAAGTAGTTTGTTCTAACGCTGTCGCGGATGTTGTAGGCACTCTCTTGGGAGCGAAGCAGCTCATTGAGGACCTCTAGGACATGATTTTAGAATACGAATCAGCATTGCTCACGGCCACCTACCCTCTTGGATCTGGACACCTATCAAACATCTAGTCGGTCAGTGCCATCAAGACAGAATTTCTGGTACACACCAAAATTATCGCCGCTGAAACGAGCAGTGTTAGAGCCAACAGAGGTCATGTAAGATGCAAACTTACTCTTCTATCCTGAGATGAAATATCAGTATATTTCCACGCACTAGGTATATTCAAACACACTTTGGCATTGTTAAGTTAACCCACAACTTGACCTTGTCCTATTCCCAATGTGAGCATCTTGCAAGAAAATGCGGCTGAGCCAACTCACGCATGAATCAGAGAGCTGTGCACACTCCGCCTTGATAATTTCCTGGAGCTTCAAGACATGCTTATTGGCGTAGACAAGTTCAGGATATCTTGCGTTTGCGATGTCGTTTGCTGACGACCCAATGCCGTCTTCTCCACGTTTACGCTTTGAGAAAGGGCCATTGGCATCAGGAATACCGGGTGGTGGATACACCCGCGCATCCGTAGATGCAGGAGCCTGTGCGAGGTTATAGGGCGAATCTAGGGCACTGGTAGTCTCGATAATGGCCGAAAGCTCGCTGCACAGGGTCAATTATGATACTAAAGCATCATCATGATAGCTCATACATTGTCTGGACAGTAGTAAGTAACATGGGCAATGCTGTATACACGCGCTAACCTTGGTTGGGAGGGTGCGAAAGACAATTTCTTCTGCGGCGGTAGCAACGCCTGCTCGGAAAGCCTGGTATATGCGTCAGTGTACTGGGCAGTGAAAAATAATAAATACTCGCATCCAGTTTTTCTGAAGTTTCTTTTGACATAGACATGGACATGGTGAGAGCGAGAGTGATAGAAATCAAAGAGACGCGCGCGTGCTGCTGGCAAATTCGTGCAATTACCTCATCAGGACATTCAGTACATTGCCGGTGCGGGGTAATTTTGTTCCGCAACCGCCAGTTCCAGTCCAACATGAGCAATCAGGTACTTCATTGTTCACTCTTGGTGCCACTGCGGTGCTAATAACACCTTCTTTCGTTAGGAGGAGACCGACGTGATCTCGACGTTGACGGGCTTCTCACTCAACAGCGTCCTCCAAGGCTTGTCGCTGCCAACGAGCACTGGCCTCAGCAGTAGTCTTGGAATCAGCGGATTGCCTGCGTTGGAAGCCTCACAGATCTACAACGACAAATGGGAGGAAGACGAAGAAGCTGTCGGCGCAGACCAAGGCGAGGATTACGAGGACGAAGTCGATAGGGAACTCGAGAATGAGTCTGTGGCTGGTGACGTCGTCAAACTCGAGGCTCAGTCTCCCGTTTCGATGCGGCCTAAGGAGAAACGTGTACGAATCGTGAAGCGGCTCATCGAGAGACCAAGGACAGTCTACGAGCGGTTCCCTAGCTTTGAGAAAAATAAGGTTCTGGACTTTTCCGACTTGTTCAAAGGCTATACAGGAAAGAAGTCTAGGATAACAAAGCGGCCCCTCGCTGGTAAGCGAATTGCCTCTTTGTTTCTGATAACCATTGTCGATTCTGCTCAGCTGAAAGTGTCTATCCACGCAAAAGAGACGTACCTCGAGGCTTCCTCGAGGCTGTTGCAGGCGATGCTCAGCGTCAGAACGAAAGCAAGCGTGTGGAAGAGGTTGTTTCGGCCGGGAGTATTGAGAATGACCTTGTGAAAGCTATCGAGGTAACGACAGCATCGCTTCCACTCTCGGGGTTGCTTATGTGTCCTAGGAACGGGAGCATTCATCACTCCCTATAACGCTTCCTCTGCACGATAGAAGCTTCGACCTTGTGCTGTTGTCAAACTGGGAAGAGGATATCGTATACGGACCCAGCAAGATCGTTCGAGTTCCAACTCAAGAAACAGACGACTTGACTCTTCCAGCGAACAAATCCCTCGAGTCGGGTGCGTGGACCCAGAGTATCATATGGGGCCCCGGAGCGCCTTTCCGTGACTTTACACTCTTGGAATTGAACGAGGATGATCTGGTGACCGAGGAGCGTCCAGCGAGTATGTCTTGACCAATATTGTTGGCAAGTTGGGCACTGAAAAAGGTTTCAGCCGTCGAGACCGTAAGACCACGGAGAAGGCTGAGAACGGATGCTGCACAGTCTCGCGATAAATTCAACATTTCCAACGACCACATGTATGAAGTTGCTAAGGAAGGTGGCCGGCATCGTGTCCGTCAAACATTTGGTCAACTAGTTGTCGAACATGCGTATCCTGCGCAGAAATTACAGTTACCATTCGTGAGTTTTTCTTTGGATACTTCTCTTAGCATATATCTGACACCATCGCCCTCAGTTCAAGACCCGACTTTCCAAACAGGAAGCACGCTCCTTCCACCGCCCGGCTTTGCAGTTCCCCACCAATATCGAACTCCGCTTCAGTAAAGTGCGGACCGCGAAGAAGAAAAAGGACAAGGCAGGGCGAAAGATTGGGAAAGGTGGTAACATTGGAGAAGGACTACACAGGACTAGCGATTTGACGCTCAAGGATACCAGCAACTTTGTTCTTTGGGAATACTCTGTGCGTCTTGCAGGTGCTGACTCTCTGTGGTCGAGTACGTGCTCACCATATTGCAGGAGGAACATCCTCCTATTATTCCAAATTTTGGTATGGGTAGTATCCTCGTCAATTATTATCGCAAAAAAGACGAGAAAGATGATTATATGCCAAGGGTAAGTTTTGGGCTGATCACAAAACGTTCTATGGACAGGGATAACACTCCCTAGTTGGACCTTGGTGTCCCATTTGTACTCGAGCCACAGGACGAGTCACCGTTCATGAAGTTTGGCTACGTCAATGCCGGCCAAACCTTTCCCGCTCTGTACAACAACCTCGTCCGTGCGCCGCTGTTCCGCCACAAACCCTATCCTACCGACTTCCTTGCTGTGAGGTATGAACTCCGTAACTTTAGATCTGGTTGCGATTACAGAATATTTATCAGGAGCACGACGAAAGGAGACACGAAATATTACTTGCGAGAGATCAAAAACATTTTTGTGATTGGACAGACGTATCCCGTGACAGAGGTTCCAGGTCCTCACTCACGAAAAATAACGAATACTATCAAATACCGACTTCAGATCATCGCATTCAAGCTTCTTAGAAAGAGCACTGAAGAGCGTCTCAAAATCTCGCGTCTGATGAAGTACTTTCCCGACCAGAACGAACTTCAAATGCGGCAGCGACTCAAAGAGTTTATGGAGTACCACCGCCGAGGACCTCATCAAGGCTTCTGGCGCCTCAAGGCTACTGTCACCATCCCGAGTGATACTGACATGCTCAAGATGGTCGGACCGGAACAGGTCGTTCTTATGGAAAGCATGCAAGTCGGGCAACGCCACTTGCAGGATTCAGGGTACTCACAGACAGCTGAACAAACGGAGGATGATGAGGGTGAATCGAAGCTTTCGATAGAGCAACAGCTTGCTCCATGGATCACAACCAAAAACTTTTTGTTCGCTACACAAGCCAAGGCCATGCTTCGGCTGCACGGCGAGGGCGATCCAAGCGGAAGAGGCGAAGCATTCAGCTTTATACGTATATCCATGAAGGACATTTTTGTGAAAGCCGGCGAGGACTATGAGCAAAAGCTTGGTGCGTCGATTGCTTCCTGCCATACTCTACCATTCATCAGACTCTCAGCCGAGGCCGAAAACCGACCGAAATCGGCTCACAGATACAACGTCGCCGAGCAACAGCAGATCTACAAGTCTGAAATCGAGAGGATATGGAAGGCGCAGTTCGACTCACTGAGTCGCAAGGACGAGCCGCAGCTGACACCTGAGGATGAAGCACCACCACTACCACCACCACTGCCGCCGCCCGTTCTTGACGTCAAAAAGATTCCACAGAGGCAGCCGTCGATGAGAATGGACACTCCGTTTTCGCCTGCCATGTCGCCTGCTCCTGGGCGTCCTGGTTCCCCCGCGTTTAGTCGGGGATCGTCGTTGGATCGGGACCGCGAGATGAGCATCGGTCCAGAAAGTAGCCGCAAGGTGTTGCGAATAAAGCGTTTGGTCGGTTCAACATACGCCCCTGCTTCACCGGGTTCATCATCATCCTTCTTCTCCAGGTCGACGACGAATGGCAAATGGAGATCATCCGCGACCCAGCCGTCATTCGTGCCTATGTCCGTGCACGGCAGCTGATCGAGGAAGAAACGACGCTAGCCGACAACCTTGCGCCGACAGGGGACGCGGACACGGACAAGCGGTACAAGAAACGGTGCGTCCTTCTCCTGTTGTCACGGATGTTTCCTGACATGATTCTGCCTAGGTTGGAAGAGCGTATTGCGAGGATGAAGAAGAACCAGGAGCGGCGGTTGCACCGCAAGAATGCCAAGATCGTCAAGGAAGGGGGTACCCCGATGCAGCTCAGCCGGCCTTTGAAACCGGACACAACGGTAATTTAAGATCCGTTGTCCTCCTGCGCATGCTTACTTGCGTTACTTTTAGCGGCGCTGCGGCCACTGTGGTCAAATGGGACACATGAGTGCGTGGCATTTTTCCCTTTCTTTCTCGAAGACTGACGTGGCGTGATCTTGGCAGAGACGAACCGCAAGTGTCCCCGGTGGGCAGAGTTCAACAGCGGTGCGCCGCCTGTTCCTTCGACACCGTCTGGTGCAAGTCCGCCGCCGCCCGCGACCCCAGGCCCATCAAGTTTCACTGGGTTCAACAAACCGTCGCAGAACGCATCTTTTAATTTCAATGCTGCCGTTCCATCACCCCTCGCGACGAGCCCTCCACTGTCGGCAATGGAAGACATCGATCCTTCGCTGACGCCATCCAGCGCTACTGCTCCCAAGATCAAGCTCACGCTGAAGCGCACCTAGTTTATTCGTCTCCTGCTTTGTAGACATAATACATGTTTAAGCTCGAGTCAATACGAATACAGCACGGTGATATGGGACAAAAAGGCAATCAAGCGGCAGCCATCTCGACATCTACTGATTGACTGCGTGCAAACGGCTGAGGAGATTCGGGGCTGGGGGAACCGAAACGACTCTTGTAATCTTGGTTGATAGTGATAAGCAAATGCCGGATGAGCTCAGCATGTCGCCTCCTCTCCTCTATGGGAACGTCATTCTGAAAATGGGCGAGCTCGATCTTGTCCACCTTGCTGGCAAGCTCGTCATTTTCGAACACTTTTGCCCGAGCGGGCATGGGGGAAGAGCGCGTTGAGCTAGGGGTGGTTCCACGGGAGGTGTCAGGCGAGCGTGGGGCCGAAACAGGGGGTGATGGGGAACGATACATCTCGGTGATCGGGGGCAGCCTGAGTGGACCTGCATCTGGCTTGAGTGAGGGGAGTTTGAGCTCGCAATCATCAGGCAAGAGATGGCGATAGAGGGAGCCCGACGACGCAAGCGGATCAGAAACGCTTGTGGAGGATGCCAAGGAATTGAGGTTGGCAGGCGGTGCGCAGTCATCATCCGCAGGGTGATTGGGTTCGGGATCTTTGACAGATCCAGGGGCAGTCTTGAGTGTGTTCATGACAGTGTGCATGGGCCTGCGGAAGTAGTCTGGCGCGGCCAGTTGGACGGGAGGGGCGATGCCGCGGGGAACACGAACGTAATCAAAATGAGCCAGCGATTCCGAGATGGAGGAATGATGAGGCGGGGTCGCATTGGAGGGGGTGGAACTGGAAGAATGGGGTGAGGTAGGATCGAGGGGTGGAGTGGGATGGAGACGACTTTCGGGGGAAGCCGAGGGGTAGAGGGAGGGGGTGTAGGAAGAGTGGGCCATGGGGGACTCTTGCGGGGACGCCGGACGGTAGTGGATAGGGATCTGCGAAGTTGGGGGATAGGCAGCAGCGGTGGGGACAGGGGCAGACATGGAGGAGTACGGAGAAGGGTACTGAGACTGGGGTGCGGACCGGATGACGGACGCAGGCGGAGAGGGATATGCAGCCGATGGAGGGTAATGATGGGAGTAGGCTGCAGGGTCATGGGTAAAGGTAGACTGGGGGGGAAGTCCGGGCATGCCGGTGAGACCGAGCTGGTCGAGGCTCTCCTGATCAAAGTAGGAGGAAGGGGAGAAGCGGTCTGAAGGCGCGCGGTTGGCTGAACCAGTGACGTCGCGACCGAGTGTGACGAGAAACTCGTTTACGGCTGCGAGTTCCTGTGGGGTGCGAACGTCAAAAGAGATGGAGCGAGGGTTGAAGTCGCACTGGGGGCTGGTCCCATGGGTGTAGACAATGTCGTTGAGGCGGTCAGCCATTTCTGGAGAGGGAGTGAGCAAAAGAGCGGGGGAGGTGAAGAAGATACGTACGGGAATTGTAGGCGGGAACGACCTTTCTCTTCTTTACGTCGGCAAAAAAGTTGTCGACAGGGGGATGATCATATGAACGCTTGTTGCGTATCGGGACGGGATGAGACTTGTGGCCATCCCAGGAGGGGACCTGATTGTGGAGGAAAAGGTCGTAGGACGCAGAGGAGACATGGCGCTGGTCCAAGTCAGGGGACGCTGGGGGAGGACAAGAGTGAGCGGATCTTGGAACGGAAAGGAGGAAGGGGTTACCATGTGGTTGACCGGAGGCGGTGTCGGGCCTGGAGCGGGGGACAGAAGCCGGAGGAGGGGGTGCTGCGGAGGCAGCGGGCTTGACGGAGAGGGACTTGTTGAGGGCGCCCTTGTGCGGGGGAGGATCTCCGCGAACGCGGGAGGCGTAAGCAGGGTCACTGACTGTGATAGCCTTGGAGTGCTTGTGCTGGGCGTGGTGCTCCTCTGTATGGATCTTTTCGTGTTTTTTGAGGTCTTGGGGACGCTTGAAGGACTTTGTGCAGATCTGGTGGGGGTTCAAATCAGTGGGAGGGTATAGGAGGAAGAGAGAGACGAACCTCGCAGATATGAGGCTTGAGGGGTGTATGAACTGTACTATGTTGTTGAGGAGGAGAGATTTAAAGAGAGAAAAGAGAACATGCCTCTGAGATGGCTGGTGATGTGGTCTCTCTTTGCGCAGGAAGTTCCACAATCCTTCCACTTGCAAGTGAGACAGAGATTGTTTGTTGATTTTCTTCCGATGTGGTCGTTACAGAGATGATTGTAGAGTAACTCAGCGTCAGGAAAGGAAGACTTGCAGTCGACCCACTCGCAGACGTTGTTGTCGTCTTCGGTCGTCATCGTCGTGGTGGTGGTCAGAACAGAATGTGCTGAGAGAAACTCTCATTTCAAATACCCAAAGATCGCCATCACTCCGCCAAGTAAATGCCAAGTACGCCAAGATTTATTCGGAAATATCCGCACCGCCGCGCCTTTCCCCGATTAAGTAATTCCCCCTTCGTCAGTCATGCCCCGTCCACGCCGCGAACCTTCTGGTCTCTTTTCGCGCTTTCAGCCAGCTCAGATTCAACAATTCAAAGAGGCATTTCAGCTCCTCGACCATGACAAGGATGGTTGGATATCAGAATCAGATCTTCACCAGACGCTCGCAAGTCTCGGTCTGTACCCTTAGTACTGCCCTACCCCGCTTGTCTCACTTCTTCCCCACAGGCACGTCCCCCGACAGTGCAACCATAGAACGCCTTCTCGCTTCCAGACCAGGGACCTCTTCTTCCCTCCCCGCCGACACTAGCATCAACTTTACCATGTTCCTCACCATGATGAGCGAGCGTCTCTGTGAGTTCGACCCAGAGGCCGATCTCACCGAAGCATTTGAGTGCTTCGACGAGGGCGACACTGGCCTCGTCAAGGCAGACGATATCCGCAAGTGGATGAGTGACGTCGGCGAACGCATGGACCAACAAGAGGTGCATTTCATCGTATCCCTTCCCCCGCCACACCTTACCGTCTGGTACAGATCGACAAGTTCCTAAAGAGCTCCTTTACCGACCGCCAAGGAAATTTCAACTATCGCGAGTGGATCAAGGTCCTTCGCGTAAACGACGACCCCGACGAGCCAGACCAGTCCTGATACCGATAGTACATTGCTTGAATAATAAACACTAGATCCAATGCCCTTCCAGCGCATCCCCCGGAAATGCCTCCTTGTCCATCGCCAGCTCCCTGAACACATCGCCCAGTTGTTCGTTCGACTCCCTTTCTCCAACCTCCCTGAGTGCTTGATTGACAGTGATCAACTGTTCTGTCCCTGATCCGCCAAGCAGACGTACCTTGCCCCCGGTCCTCGCCCAGACTCGCGTCGCTCCCCGCGATGCCTGTGTGTGCAGCAATCATCAACAGTTCTGCTCCTTCGTATTCCAGTAGCTCGATGCACCCGCACGTCGTGAACCGCAGCCCATATTCGTGTCGCCCTCGTGATCCTCGCTCAAACACGTGATCCAATATCCCCTCTGGATAGTGCGCGCGCTTGCCAGCTGGCAATCCCACGTGCGTCCCATACGACGGCGTGTCCGCGAGCGGATTCTTCACCTGCACCACGAACGACGATGCCGTGTGAATGCCAAGTCCCTCCTGAACAGCCCCCAAAACGCTCGGGTGCGTAAGCTCGTACGCCAAGTGTGTGGCGTTGCCCGAAGGCACGTATCCCCTTTTGTTCACTATCACGTAGACACCTCTCCCTGCCAAGCGAACCGGTCCCTCGTGCCGTAAGCCTGCTCCCTCCTCAGATATGATCCTCCCACAAATATATGCGTTTACCACTTGCTACTCACCTCGTGTCCGCGTTTCGTACGTCTTTCCCTTAAACCCGCTTTCGAGACGGTGCAAATCGTCCCCGACCGCGGTCACGGTTGCCCAAAAGACTTCGTGACTACCCTCTGCCTCGGGCAGTCGTTTCTTTCCTATTGTGAGCAGACGATAGTGTTTCTTGGGCTGATCCAGCGTCTCGGGCGCCGGAACAACATCTGCGCCCTCCACAAGCAGGGTCATTTCACTTTCCTCCCCTTTCGTGGACGCAGACTGATCTTCATGTACGCCAAACTGCGGAGGGCGGGGGATGAGGAGCATGTGGAGGTTCTTGACGTCGTCGATGCTGTGGACATGCTCATGCTCGACTTTGGGTCGGTAAAAGAAATAGATGTGGCCCCTCTCGATGACCCCTACGCGCAATGTGAGTGTGTGGATAAATGGGCAGAAGTGTCGGTCGTAGTACCTGGATGAAAATAGTAGTTTGAGACGTCTTCTTCTTTAGTGTCCTTTATTTCCCCGAGCTCGGGATGTTTGCTTGCTACGCCGCGAGGCATATCATAGGCCGTCGAATGATGTCACACTCGTGGCTGCATTCAAAGGGAACTTTCCATTTATAGGAACAATCGCGCCGTTTCTTCCAAAGAAACTCTTTGACGCTGCGTCGGTCGGGATGGAGTCTGCGCTCAAGCTCGCCGTCTCCGCGCTCAACCGTGAAAAGCCCCACGTGAGTAACACCCTCCCTGCCCCAACCCCCGCATCGTTCCCGATCTCCCACCTTCTTCAAGTCTTCCATCACAGATTGGGTTGGGATCCTCACTTCCCCCACATACGAAGACGAAGCCTATGACGGGTGCTGTTCCTCCGTACATACTTATCCGTGACCTTCTGCTCATCCCCCCCGATAGCATACCAGAACTAGCGACGTCGATCGGCTTGCAGTCGACCGGGTAATTCCTTATCGCGTCCCAACTCTCTGCACCCCACCCGGCTGATCCCAACAAAACTGCAGGCCGTCCGAGGCCTCCAGAGCCATCAGAAAGAAGATCAAGCACGGAGACGACCATCAAAAGTACCGTGCGCTCGTGGTGCGTGCCAAATCTTGTCTGTTCCCCCTGGACGGGACCTTTTGCCGACAAATTGCACTTCTGCAGATCCTCAAGGCCCTGATGGAAAACGGCGATCACAAGTTCCAGAGTACATATGACCCACACTCCCCGACCGTGACGCACGCTCACGCTTGGAACGCGCAGCCGCCTGCATGGACGACCACCTCATCGACGCCCTGAGGCAACTCGCCATTGATCCGATCGCAGATACCAAGGTCAAGAAGAAACTGCTCTCCATACTCGCATCGTGGAGCGTCCAGTTCAAGAACGATCCATCACTCTCGACCATCGCCGGGCTCTACAGACAGGCCCGCCCCATCGACCGCCGATCCCCCGACGGTCCGTTCTCCCGCGCTGCCGGCTTATCGTCACCAGACAAGGACTCGGCAAAGAAGCGTGCTAAACAGGAAAAGGAAGAGGCCAAGGAAAGAGCCCGCAAGGCCGAGGAGGAAGCACGCCAACGCAGAAATCGTCCGCGGAGGGCACCGTTCAACTTTGAGGCGGTCAGTATCCCCCTCCTCCTTCCGACGTACCACCGCTCACTCGTGTGTTCAGGAGAAACCCCAGATACTGACGTCCATTGCCAGCGCCAGCCAGGCATCCAGCAACCTCGTCAATGCCATCATACTCGTCAACAGCGACAAGGAGAGCATCACCACTAATCTCCGCGTTCAAGAGTGTCTCGAGCAGGCCAAGGAGGCTCGCAAGACGATCGTCCGATACATACAGGTGACTCCTTTTTCACAAACGTTGTATGCTATCGCGTGACCCGTCATAGCTTGTAGAGAACGAGGAAGTGATCGGGACTCTGATCGAGACCAACGAGCGGGTCGTGTCCGCGCTACAGATGTATGATAATGTGAGTGTTATCGCACCAGCGCTGCAGGTTGGCTACTCAATGTCCACTCTCTCCAAACAGCTCTCGGCACCCCAACAACATACTCAAGATCCGACGGGAGGAATACGTGCAGCCATGAATGGAATGTCCATCACTCCGGGCGAGTCGGATCGTGCGTGGCAACCAAGGGCCGCTTCTTCGGATGGAGAAGACACTCGCGACCACACTATGAGCATGTCGGGATACGTTCATCCCGACCTGCAAGACCTATCCTTTGGTGGACTCGGCAGTGTGCAGTACTCGTTGCCTCCACCAATCCAACCCTCCCTTCGGGACGATCAGTCATCCGAGGTTGTGTGGGACAAGAACAGAGGAAGCCTCTCTGATTTCAGCGACTATGAGAGCGACGAGGAACGTCAACCGACCAGAACTCACCTGGCGGGATCACCTTCAGGGGGGCATAGGGGACATGGACAATCGGGAGCGGTCGAAGTTGAAGATCCTTTTGCTGACCCGTTCGCTGATTAACATCCGCCCGCATCGACAGGCAGTTACATTGTCTGTTGATATATGATACGATCTGACGAGAAATACATTATGCATTAGTCGACGTTTACAACCAAACCTATAAAGCAAGGTCTTGTCCACAGGTGGCGTCCAGTCATCACGAAGTCTATAACCGTAAAACCCAATCACTAGAATTCGGACGCGCATCAACCACTCTCGATGCTGCTCTCCATCTCGCTGTTAGCATGATCCCCCGAACTCGATGCCACACCCATCGTCGTCTGCGAGTGTGCGTCGTGTGCCTGGGACGTCTGTCCCTGGTGTTGCTGCGGAGGCGGCATGATCCCATGCATCCCGGGGGCCAAAGCGCCGAGACCGGGTCCTCCCATCATGCCCATCGGGCTCTCCAAATACAGGCGAATCAACACGCTCTCCAGAGCGACGACGCTCGGGGTTGGAAAATCATACGCGCGGGCGTGTTCTCGGATTGAATTGAACAGCACCGACATGCGTTCCCACTGCTCGTTCTGAGCCGAAGGCGCAGGGACCAGAGGATAAGGTGCGCCGACGCCCGGCTGACCAGGGTAGTGCGGAAACGGCGGATGTGGCAGATGGCCCAGCTGAGGCGCATTCGACGAGAACGGTGCCACGTGAGGCTGAGGTGTCGGAACTACTGTTGTATTTCCTGTGGTGGTAGTGGTAGTAGTAGTAGCGGCGGAGGACGATTCCGCTGTCGACGGAGGGGCGACCGACTGTGCACTGCGTTTCGACTTTTGTTTCTCGGCTTCCACCGTAGCCCGCCTCCCTCGACGGGTGTAGGGAAGGTTAGCGATACCGATGGGATGCGAGTGTTCCGCAATGTCTGCGACAAAGAAAGAAGCTCGAAAAACGCTTACGAATCAAAAAAACGGAGAGACACGCACAGCAGACGCGCACTTCCTCGGTGTCGAAATACGTCTTGTAGCTGACGGACGCCTGACACCCCTGCCCCTCGAGCTGTTGGCGGTCAGCCAAAAACGCACGTGCGATCGCGACCCCCCGCTCGCTCACCTTTCTGCTGGGCACCTTGCGCACACGCTCGGGGTGCTTCTTGACGTACTTTTTGCGACCGCTGCGGGAATGGCGGGCGCAGACGAGCTTGGTGTGGTCTTTGAAGCGGGGCGGGACGGCTTTGCTGCCGTGGGTGTCGCCCTTGACGAACTCGACCATCTGTGTCTCCTCTTCGCGCGCTCGCCACTCCTGGAAGGCTGCGATGTTGGGAAAGACGAGGGTATAACCGTCGTCGGTGTCGCCGGAGCCATACGGGGGACGTGTCGTGGAGGGTTTGGTGTGGGATGTAGACTGAACATTTTGGGAGAAAGTCGTCGTCTGCTGTAAATGTGGAGGCAAAGGCTGGGACATGGCCAACTGCCCGAGCCTGAAATGCTGGAAACTCATACTTTTTTGTCAAGGAATTAGACACAAAAAAAAACCTTCAAAGAACCCAAAAAAGGTGGAATAATGTGTGTGGTTGTCACACAACCTAGCTGTCACAAATATTGCATCATCTCATCCATGACCTCTTCCCTCCGCAACTCGCTGCACAGGCGTAATCACAAGGAGCGCTCACAGCTCGCTAGTCGCGCAAAGTATGGCATCCTCGAAAAACACAAGGATTATGTCCTTCGTGCACGCGATTACCACTCCAAGCAGGACCGCATCCAGCGCCTCAAGCAAAAGGCGGCCGACAAGAACAAGGATGAGTTCTACTTTGCCATGAAGAACGAGCGCACCGTCAAAGGCGTACACGTAAAAGACAGGGGAAACACGGCCATGCCAATGGACATGGTCAAGCTACTCAAGTCGCAGGACGAGGGCTACATCCGTACCATCAAGGCCGTCGGGCTCAAGGTGCCGTTCCTCACCTCTCGTCACGGTCCTGGTCCCGTCGTTCACATACACTCTCTAGAAAATAGAAAAGATCAAACGTCAACTTACAGACCTCGCTAATCTTGTCTCGTCCGGGCACTCGGTCGAGGACTCGGACGACGACGAACACCTTTCCGAGTCTGAACTCGAGACCCTCCGTGCCGCAGGCGTGATCGCGCCAAATACCTCTCGAAAACGGAAGTCTGGTCGTGCGCCTCCAAAGCACATCGTGTTTGCAGAAGGCACCGCGGAAGGTGACGCTTTGTGTCATCTCGCGTACCGCGTGCTAACCATGATCTCAAGCTCAACGATTCCTCGACCAAAGTGTGTCGGTCGACCGGGGCAAAGACGAGGTGGCTTCGACAGCCCCGATTAGCGTATCCGAGCTTGGTTGGAAAATCCAGGATTCTGTGAAAGTAAGGCGGCGGCGAAAGAAGCGACTGACCGTTGACGAGGACGAGGACGCTCCAGCGGAAGATCAAGACCCAGTGGATATCGTGCGTGACTTTTTGTTTCTCTTTGTGTCATCCTTTCACTTTCGTTGCCCAGAAACACCGCAAGCACCTCCTCAAGGAACTTGCTGCACGACTCATTCGAGATACCCAGCTATCATATGCCCTTCGCGAGCTAGAAATGCAACGTTTGCTGGTCGGTAAAGGCGGACGAAAAAAGGTTCGAGGCGCGGAGCCCGTCGAACAAGAGGATGGGGAGAGTCCCGAGGACGAAGGTGACGCTTCACATAATAAACGAAAGTCCGAACCATCCGTTTACAAGCCGCGTATATATAAATGGAGGGTAGAAAGAAAACGGTAACGTAGCATTGTCTTTAAAAAGTCCACTAAAAATCCGGACTCGGACTCGAACATAACTTAACGCCAACATTATTGATGGGAGAAAACAAGATTCGATCACGCAAGCACGCAAAGAGCACCGAGCGCAAAGCTTGAAACCAATGCCAATGCTGACCACTGGATAGATGGGCGCACTCCATTACTGCTCGACGTTGACGCAGTGGGTTGCGGGGTTGCAATGGGGGATGACGGTGAGTATGTGACCCCATTCGCAGTAGCAGCCACTTCGAACACAGATCCACCGCCATATTCGTAAAACTAAGTTCCGATAGCAGTATGAGCGTTCAACCAGGCAAAATACTGTCCGTCACATGCTTACGTCGACGAGCATAAAATTCGGGTATCGACCATATTCACTGACGCAAAGGCTGACCTGCTGGCCAAGTGAGTTTTGTCCGGATATGGCATTGGTTTGATTAGCCAGGCTTGGGTCGGATACAGGCTGTCCTAAAATCAACGTATCAAAGAAGTGGTTGATGAGGTACATCTGTGTCGATGAGTCGCCCTGTGTACGATTAACACTGCAGTCAAATATAGTCGTAACGTCATAAGGCGATTCCCAAATGTTGATAAACTCTACGACTGATATCAGTGGAAAATGACGGGATCTGAATGGTTCCAACCTCACCTTCGATTATGTACGGGACACTATTAAAGTCCGCTGACGCATCCATGAAAGTGATGAGACGCTTTCCAGAGTCGATGAGACTCCCAAGCGTAGGCCACTGAGAGGCAGGTACGGACGCCGAAGGCGGTGAATATGACATGGTGTCCAACCCAGCAGTTTTGAACACGGCATCGTACGCAGTTGGCGGGAAATTGTCAGAGTTAACAATCAAGAGGGAAAGAACTAAAACAGCTTCAACACACGAGCCTCGACGACTGAAACTGTCCCACCTTCGTTAGGGTTGGCATCCAACCACGCCTTCACTACAAGTCTATGTTACTTCATTGAATATTTAGACTGAAAGGTCAGGACCCACCCGTCGAGAGATATGTAGACAGAGGTCCTCCGTCGTAGAGAGACTTGGAAAACAGTGAGAAGCGGTGGAAGCTAACGTCGAGAAATACTCACGCAGGAAGTGTGGCAAAGCTGTATGACGCCAGTCAGATTATGCGTTTGCATCTGCAACATACGAATTCCATCGTTCAATTGCTGGGTGACTGATTGGAAGCACGTCAGTAAGCTGGGGTATCAGCGGTTCGCTACGTACTGTTGTAGTCTTGATCCGCAGCCACTGCAATGCCATGCTCAGGTTAGCGGAGCGAAACAAATAGGGGTACACTCACGATTGTTGACTCCGACAGCGTACGAATCGTGAGCACCGACGAAAGTGACATTTCCGAAAGAGCGGTTGCAAAGATCTGGACTGCCGTTGCACGTTGTTGCACGTCGGGTGGGGGACGCTGACGGAGAAGCAACGACTAAAGGGGCTTCGGAGGCGACGACGAGGAGAACAAAGGCAAGCAAAGCGACCGGCGCTAGAAAAGAAAGCATTGGTGAGAAGACAAGTGCAAAGATTCTAATATTGAATGTTGGTAAGGAACGTGTGATAGAATGCAAGGCGGTGGTATGCACAGTGAGAACTTCCGGAGGTATCTCAGTAATCAGGTTACCGGCGGCCACGGGCGGTTTCCAAATCGAACTGCCACAGTCTTGCAGACCTCCGATGTCATTCCTTTGCACCAAGCAAAATGGGTACTGTACACAAGATCATGTGGAAGGAAGCCAAGGACTAAACAAGATACAGGTGAGATGCGAGATAACATGCTAAGACAAGGATTCGGTGATACTGAAATGGACATGATCACCCTCTCCCAGGGTAAGTCTGACGGGTAACCTTGGGTCGATGCGGACGGGCGCGCTGGAACCGACAAAAAAGTCACCCCGACTGAAATTTCTGGTGATGGCGGCCGCTTCCTCATCGGTGAGATTGCGTGGCCGTTTGGTCGGCCGAAAGGTTGAAGATGATGCGCCAGTAAAGGTACCGTTGTAATCGTAGTACTGATGTTGAGTCAGCGTTGGCGCTCCATGGACATAGCCTATCGGCGTTTGGGCAAATGTGGAGACACCAGGCGCTGCGATGTGTAAGGGGGGTAGGTCGTGGTATCATTGTGTAGAAAAGCCTACGCTGATGGGGCTGATTTGCATGATCAGTCTCGGGATCGGGGTAGGCGCAGGTCGCGCCGATACCCCTTTTGAGGCAACTCTGAAAGCGATTGAGATGGGGCAATTTTACGGAAGCGGGGCGACATACCTGACACGGGAGAACTTCACTACATCTTGTCTTGCCCGTGTGACAGGCGGTGCAGGCGCGCCTGACTGACGGAGCCTTTGCTAAGGTGAGATTATTTCTGACTGGATGATGTAGGATAGAGACAGATAAGCCAACCTTTGCGCGTAGTTCCTTCAGGGGACGCGGCGTTGTTATTTTGTTGGAGGTGTAGTTGCTGTGCATCAATTGCCGACGCCGCGTCCTGCGCCGGTGTAGATGCCTCACTGAGAGCCGACATGGGGGTTGCGGAGCGGGGCGGGTGGCGAGTCCGAGGTCGTTCGGGCGAGAGAGATCCTTCTAAGGCTATTCCTATTTGTCTTTGTTTACCATCCCGGGTCGTCCCGCACAAGTCTCGCCGGACTCGCCGGACATTGTCAAATGGGCGCGGTGGCCGAGGGCCGATACGGCCGGGACCGGCTATTCGGGTGGGTCAAGTGACCGGTGGTTGTCTCTCAGAGCCTCTGACCATGTCACTGCCGCCGTCGCCTCAACCTCCCGTCCCATTCGCTGATTTCGAGTATGCGTTCGACCCAGCCTTGTCCAGTCTTTTTCCACCCTCATCAATGCCACTCCCTCCATCCGCTGACCTCTTCTCTCCATCAGAGACAACCGACTTCCTCGGCTTCCTAGACAACTTCAACTGGGACTTTGACCCAGATCCCCCCTTCAATGACCTCATAAATCCACCACCATCTATCCCCGTACTACTTCCACACCCTCCCCCCCCATCTCCACCCATAGTTCCCAACGTCCCGCTCATCCAAACATCTCCTCCATCGCCCAGCTCCTCCACAAAACCGGACTCCTCCCGCGACCCGAGCGAAGACATGTTGCAACCCCCGTCGCCACCAGACAGCGTCCCTCGTACACGGTCTGCGAGGCGCAAGAGCATATCAGAGCCACGTCAGAAACCCCTCTTGTCCACGCCACAGAAGCGTCTCAACCATATCATGTCGGAGCAGAAGCGTCGTAACGCCATCCGCGACGGCTATGCCCAGTTGATTTCACTCATGGCACCTGCCGGAACGCAGACGATCGACCTGCCGTCGAGGGGCCGCCCGAAGGGGAGCGGCACGAAAAACAATGGGCAGACAAAGGGCAAGAGTGGTGTCTTGTTTCGCGCGGTCGAGTACGCCAAATGGCTGGAAGAGGGCAGGGATGCCCTTAGAGAAGAGGTCTTGAGATTGGAAGCAGCTGCTGGTATTGGGGCATCGCGTTGAATGCGGGGCGAGGTCAGTGTCACAGGTCATGCTCAACTGAATGTGTAGACCGTCGATCTCTCCGCTGAGAGACGATAATGTAAATGCTCACCCGCTGAGAATCATTACAATAATGGTATTTTTAGCTCCGTGCGTTTCAAGTTGCGGAGGTGTAATAGGATGCGATGTAGCCAATTAATGTATACCTTTGTCTCGAGTTGCCATGCCTCCTCCAGCTCTCCCTTCGTGGAACATACCCAACTTTGTACTCCGAGTCGATGATCTAAACCACGAGGGAGCCACCATCTTTTTGAACAACTTTCATCGCGATGCTCTCCAGACGGCCGTCGAAGCATCATACAAATGGTTATACACACCCTTGACGGCTCCTACGCAGTGAGTGAACTTCTATCGCTTGTGCGATAACAACTTCGACCCTGATGCATTGATCGCAAGAGTGAACAAGATCACCCTCATCCTCCGATGCTTCGATGGCGTCGCATATACCTGTGGAACTCATACCGACAAGGAGGTTCATCTGTCCCTCGACTACGTCGCACGCTCTGTCTCTCGGGCCCGGGACGAAATCCTGGGCGTCCTCGTCCACGAAGTCGTACACTGTTATCAGCACAATGCAAAGGATACCTGCCCAGGCGGACTCATAGAAGGCATTGCAGGTAGGGTCGTGCAACCTTTTTTCCGTTTTCCCCATGTTCAGCATCCTCGTCTGGCATAGATTTCGTCAGGCTCAGAGCGGGGTACGCTCCGCCTCACTGGAAGGTGTCAGGAGGCGATAAATGGGATGCAGGATATGCTACCACTGCATATTTCCTTGATTGGATCGAGGAGCGTTGCGGTACTGGCACTATCCGGAAGCTCAATGGACACATGAAGGATTCCACATACGATGTCGAGATATTCGTGACTATAACCGGGGAACCAGTCGATACCCTATGGGAGCTATATTGTAAACATCTAGAGCAACGGTGATCGTTACTGAGAGGAAAGGATAACCGTATGACATGATCATGTACTCCGCGGAAGCGTCAATGTCGCGATATTACAAAGGAGGCTACAATTAGATCGAATGCAACAGAGCAAAAATGCAGCAGACGAAAGCCTGTAAATGTGGGATGCAATACTATCCCCAGTCTTCCCCAAGTTCCCGAGCCAGAAAGTCGTCCTCTTCATCATTATCGTCTTCATCAGCCGGGCTGGGAAGGCCTGCAGCGGGGGATGCCATTGCAACGCTCGGACTCCGACTTTTCAGCTGTCGCGAGTTGGCAACTTCATCGGCGGTGAATGCTTCTTTCAGCTTCGATGTTCCCGTTCGATTCGCAGCAAGTTTCTTGCGTTTCGATAGTGGAGACCGCAAAATATCTTGTTGCGCCTCGTTGTTGCCGTTTTCTGATGGGGTGCGACTTCTTAGGCGTTTCCGCTTCGATCGAGGTGAGGAATTTGGGCTGAATGGGCAATGCCAAATATTCAGCCTAGAGATGTCAACTGATGAGCAACAGACGTACCTAGGTCGACTATAGGTCTCGTCAGTCATACCATCATCCTCTGATTCCATGGTACTCCTCACGCTGAGCTCACTCCTCGTATCGTCTTCGTCGTCACTCTCATTCATGGCTGCCTCGACTTCATCGTTTATATCGTTCCAGTCGATATCTGCGAGCTCCAAGGCTGTGTTACCCGAAGGCGCGGGTTCGATATCCCAGTCATCAGCATCTGGTTCTGGATCCGAAGAAATGGGATGGGGGTCAAGGTTAGGACTCAAACTCGGCGCATTTCGAGTGGGATCTTCAAGGAGGTACGGAGTCTCATCTTGTCGCCGCCATAATGCTATCGAGTCCGTGAACCAAGCTAGCCAGACTATTTTGATTCCCCCCCGTCTTCGCGCCATGTCGACCTTGACTGTTCCTTGCTGGTGTTGAACCGTCAGAAGAAGAGAAACACTGATTATTCTGGAAAACCAAACCTTGGCAGCGACTAGGTGCGTAGTAAAATTGTTTAATTCAGTGTAACATCGGGCGCCGAACATGTGTGCGACTTTCCATATCTCGGTAGTCTCTGGTTTTGTGTCAAGGGGTATAACGCTAGAGAAGACAATATGAGCCCCAATGAGGGTTTTAAGCCGCATATCCGGAATGATGCGCTGCCGAGATCATTGAATGCAAATCAAACACAATATGCTCGCATACGTACTGTCACGTCGTAAGGTTTGGATGCGTGCGGAATTTCGGGTCTGCGCCTTTTATGTCTTTCGTCGGGGGAACGCCGATCGTACGCGTCAAAAAATTGTCGGTGGACATCTTCCAATAACTGGAGAGGACTGTTCAATGCGTTCAACGCATCGATTTCGACATTTTAATCTCACCGTGCATACTCTCCGTAGTTCAGCATCGTCGTTTTTCAGTAGTGCCTTCTTCGGATGCTCCACTTTGACGTTGTTTGTAGCCGTATGCTCTACATCCCATGGAGTTGTCACCAGGGAACACTCTTACGTCAGGTCACTGTACCTTGCAATTCCTCTTGTTTCTTTGCCAGAGGTCGTTCCTCTACCTGAGCCTCAAGCGCCAAGGAGTTTTGCGTTAGCAATGCCTTGGATTCGGTTTCGGCGCGTTCTCGCTCTTCAGACTCAACGAGCGGAGATGGCGAAGGGGATGGTTCTTTTGGTGGGCTTGGTGGTGGGGGAGTGGCCGGTTTGTCTGATCGCCATGAATAGGAGGAATCGAGGGCACTGTCATAGGGAGAAACTAACCGAGCGTCGGGGTGTGTACGGTAGGCGCCAGCGGCTCTACTTTCGGAAGAAAGGCAGAATTGATATCACCGATGCCTACGAAGAAATCGTCTTTTGCGAATGTTAGCTTATGCACTGTGAAAGATTTGGGAAGACTCGCAAGGGATAACTTTGATCAGGTTTGGACTCCACTCCCAGACATCCGCCCGATCATCAATGATGACGACCATAGATGTATCGCAAGGAAAAAGTCGTTGCAGACTTTTTTGCGTGAGACCTGAGGAATATGAGTGATTGCAATACATACGCAATACAGCACACTCACTCCCACTTTCGTCCCGACTCAAGATACGTCCGCCAAATATTTTTCCGTTAGGATCGATGGCGGCGCAGACCTCTTCCGCGTACGCGCGAGTACCCATGGTATAGACATGCATTTCGTATTTCACGGAAAGTTGACGGATAAAGTCCTGCAAGCCTGGTCTATGCCAACCAACAAATTGGTATTCAAGGAATTCTCGGACAGGAGATACGCCACGTACCGGGGTTTGATATAATACACACAGCCCTCGTTTTCGATGGCTTTTTGCTTCCCCTTGACCTTGGAGGACCCCCTCGATGATGGCAGGCCGAATGATTCCGGGCCGAGTCGGAACTTGCGAACGTCCTTGAGGGCTTCCCAGTTGGGGTTGCACACGTCAACCTCGGGTGTCTCGTTCTCTGACGAGTCGGAACTATCACTCTGGGAAGTTTTTGAAGACTTTTTAGTTTGCCTAGCCTCCCAAGCTTCTCCCTCTGTTATCCATTCGCCAACTGTAGGATCGACAGTTGCATGAACGATTGTCTGGTCCAGATCGACGATCAAGGACAGCTTTCTGGATTTAAGAAGGTGGTCCGCAGTCTCCTTTTCTATCCTTTGTGCTTCCTCCATTGACACAGTTGGGCCGAAAGCGGAGTGTGTCATTTGGATAGACGCACGCGAAGCATCGGAGAAACCTGTGTAGTCATAGCTGGAGTGATAGATGAATGCCAGAGGGTAGTGGGAGACAAAGAGATCACCCACCCAGTCATATCCTTTCCACAGATACCACATAAACCACCGACTTGGAGGCCGTGCTTGCAAGGTTCGAGGATCGTAATGACCGGCTTCTGCTTGGACCTCTGAATAGAGATTTCGTCGCCCACCCGAACAGCCCAAGCTTCGACTGTGCCCTCGAGGAGGGAGTCCCATGTTCCGAATCTGATTTCAGGACGTGTGCCGGGAGTCGAGGATTGATACTTAAATGAATAACTGAGCAAACGGGTGCTGCGCTGCACTGAATCGCCCTGCTGAACATCCAAGGAGGCGACCTTTATCGGATATGGGAGGTTTGACGGCAAATGAAGTTCTGTTGGACTAGCCATGGTGGGGCGAGTGTGGTCGGATATATGTCGTCAGTCTCGGACGGTGACCGTCTCAACAACAGGTGGCTGTGCACCTATGACCTTTTTCTCCACCTTTGAAGTGACCACGCAAGTGTTCTACCGCACTGCACTGTCTTATGCCATCGTGAACATCAAACCGATCGTGCCAGGCCGTGAGTAATTCCTCCTCGCTGCTCTCGTCCCCCCCACACACATATTCAACCACAACAAGACGTGCTCGTTATACCCAACCGCGTCGTTCCGAGGCTAACCGACCTCACAACGCCCGAATTGACGTCCCTCATCACCTCTGTTCAGCACGTTGGTCGTGTCATAGAAAAGGCGTACGGTGCAGACTCGCTCACCGTGGCATGTCAGGTAGTTCCATCGCTCATCCAGCCGTGCCGAGTCCATTCACGTCCATCTTTAGGACGGCAGGGCCGCAGGGCAGTCCGTGCCCCACGTCCACTTCCATATCCTCCCCCGGAAATTCAAGGGTGACTATTTCTCGGGAAAAATGGACGACATTTACCCCGCTTTGGAACGGTCAGAGGCGTCTCTCCCTCTGCACTTTACGAACGCAAATAGCGTCGATCGCCGGTTCCAACCACTGAGAGTCGACGCCGACGAGAATAGACCCCCACGGTCCTTACAGGAGATGGAGAAGGAAGCTGACTGGCTACGAACATTGTCGGTTAATCCTCAGCACGGCTCAGGTATTCATGAGTAACTGTTTTGCATGGTCAATTCTCGGTTCTTCGTAGTGGTGTACATGCATTCCTAGATACCATCTGGCCACGCGCAACTAGCTGCTGTATGGCCACATCCATCCACATGCTGATCAGAGTTGGGATCTCCGCCTGCAAGACACAGCACCGGTACAGACCATACATTCCGAGATCCATCGCGTCCGTAGAATGCGCCCTCTCCTTCAACGTTTTCCAACCCCTCGAAACCTTCCTCTGTCCGCTGGTCACCAGCCATCTGCACCATTCTCACACCATTTCTCCATGACTGGTACATTCTATTCCGTATCGCCGTGAGTTGGCCAAGACCCTCGTCCCAGCCTCTCTCGAATCGAGCTCGGATGGCGTCGTGTTTGTCCTTGTGCAATGTACTTGTAGTCGTACTCAAGGAGCAGAGGGTTGAGGCCAATGGAACAACACGAACTTTTGGGATCGCCACATTCGGCGCTCGAACGGCTGGGACCGTCGTTCTTGCCGGTGGATCCCGGAATGATATCGTTGCGGTGGCCAATCCACGACGACCTGGACGGGCGCGTCTGGGTGCGGGAGCCTCCCCTTCACCGGGCACATTGGTGACTTCTGCGTCCGGGCTCATGCGAGCCGCGTGAGTCTCTAACCAAGTCTTGAGCTTTTTCTCCCGTTCTCTGGCCGCTTTGACAGTCGCCAGTGCACAAGCCTTGCCGATATTGGCCCATTCGTTCTCCTGTGCGTCTCCAGACGCAATGTTGCACTCGTCCACTATCAAATGCCTCAACTGACGGAACCGCGCCGCCAGTGCCTCCACGTCAGTCAATCGGATGTTGCATGTCGATAAATCCAAGATACGGAGTTCGGGTATGGAAAGAGGTGAGCTATATATAAAAGGGGCAACTTGTCTGGATGGAACTCGCAGTCGCAAACTTGTCAGAGATCGGAGGTACGACGAACAAGCCAACGTCTTGAGTGGGTCAAGACGGAAGAACACCAGCGGCTGTGCGAAATGATGTGTTCGGGCGATCTCCGCATCCAGAGGGTCCTGTACAATCGACAAGGTAGGAAGGTTGGTTGTTGGCCAGCGAGACAGGGCCTCCAAGGCAGTGTCAAAGTATGCACCCTAATTGCCCATCGAGTTAGCGACGCCGACGACCGAACTTGGGCCGACATTCCTCACCTTGAGAAACTGATAATACGTCGCCCTCTGCACACTAAAGTCATGGTCAAATGTCGACGGAAGGCCTTGGTCTAGAAATCGCTAATGACTTACTAGGGTCTGAAACGGAACGAGATGTACTGCAAGGTTTCTTTTGGCTTCTCCAGTATCTGCTCCAAATGTTCCGGGGCAAAATCTGGCCCAACAAACAGTGTGATCCTGGACAGCCGCGAGAGAAGAGCCACAACGTTGACCACCACGTCTGCGTCGACGCTCCACGTTTCAAGGGAGAATTCCTGGATCCACCGTGGTTCCTCGAGACGTCCTCGCAGTCGACGATACAGCTGTACTACACTCTCCGCTGACCTGAGATGGATGTCTTCAAACAGGTGGTGCAGAGGCACTGGGGATCGTGGGGTAGCTCTGGTGAGCGAGAGGGTGGTTTGTTGCCGTTCATTCCGAGGCACATGTGCCAATATCCCGGAGTATATTTCTGGGGGTAACTCGGTGAGATATGGGATCATAATGGACCGGACGAAGAGACTGCGAAGTTACCGGCGTGCCAGTTACTCTATCTTTCAGTGAGGCTGTCATTGTGGGAAATTTATGTCAAAAACACATCTCACTCGGTATTCGCATATCATCTTCTCAACGCAAGCTCAGAACGTCTCGGAAATAATACCAATCGACTTGGAAGTGCTTGAAGAACACGATCCGACATGACCGACAGCAAAAAAATGAAGGCTCGGAAAATCAAAAAGTTTCAAAGTTGGATTTTCTGGATCGGTCGGACCGGAAAATGTAGCGCATAGCCGTCCGAGTCGATTGGTATCATCATCGAGTAAATACTGACAATTTATTTATTTAGGTTAGGTTTAGGTTATTTTCAAAAGCTGTCGGTCGGTTCGGAAAATATAGCACGCGGTCATTGGAGTCGAACGGTGTCATTACCGACGAGTTCCGGGTTGCTGCTGAGAAGATATGCGAATACCGAGTGGGATGTGTTTTCGACGTAAATTTCCCACAATGACAACCTCACTGAAAAGTAGAGTAGCCACTCGGTCAAGTAAAATTCGGGACTGCCCAGCGTGCTTGTTTCAGGTGGGACCTTGGCGGACATGATCAACTTGGACTGGCAGCGCGTCTTTCCAACAGAACTCATTCTAGATTCTTCGTTACACGAGCGCGCGAGACGTCGTCTGAATCCGTGAGCCGCCAAGGAGGCTCAAGAGACATCAAATGCGCAGAGCAACGCAACACACAGGTCGGGACCACGCATCCTTGACTCTATCTATCATTCCCCACAAAGTCATGTCCTTGATTCTGTACCAGGTTTCAAAGTGGTTATGTGTCTTAGGCTCATAGCTGACGAGGTGGAGGCTTACAAGGCTTTATATACAAACATACCGTTTGTGCGTACGCCCGAGTTGCTTTCCGTTCCTTCTCACGACCGAGTGCTCACAGATGATAATCATACATTTCTTGAATAAGGTGCGTTGGCGGCGCTTGTGGGTGCATGACATACGCACAAGGGTGAAATATAGGTCCACTTCAAATTGCCAGTATGTGAACCCTCTGTAACTGGAGATGCAGATCAAGAACGCAATTGGTATCCCAGTCGGCGTCGATCGTGATCATATACCCGTAAATCATTGGATTGACACCACTGTAGATCCGTTCTCTCTGAACCGTCTGACTTTCGCGTACGTTCCATCTATTTCTGTGGCTAATATTCACTCGCCCTTTTGCAGTATGGTTTATGATGAGACGATACTTGTCAATGTCAAAGAGGACATCGTCACGATGATGCAAGTCTACGAGTACTTTATCTTGCATCGCATGGGCCAAGGTTTTTGAGTCGCTGTTCGGTTCTGTCACTTGCTTGCCCGATTGCTATATGCAAAACACCATTACTGGCATGATTGGACTGGGCAGTGGGTAATGAAAACGAGAACTTACTGGTGTGTTTCAAGTTGCAATGGTTGTTCAAGGATGCCATTCCAACTCGGATATTTATTGCATATTTGACCCCCGGACCTCATCTCGACCCACAGCAAAACATACTAATTCCATGGCCACCGACTCAGTACTCGACCATCCCTGTGTTGGAGGCGTACGTAATCCTCGAGATATTTGAACCCCTGGGGTAAGTATTGCCATATCCGAATCTCATCCACAGCAAAGCATCCTATTAATCCCACTGACGCAGTACTCATCGATCATCCCTGGGTTGAAGGCGTACGTTGCTTACGCAATCCTCGCGACGTGGAGGCTTGTGCTGTGCATGTATGCATCTTGGAATGTCCGATCCTCCGGATCTATTGATAAAAACGTCAATCCTTCAACAATGAGTGGTGCAAGTAACAGAAAATTTCTGCAGTGTGGGCAAATTGGGAGGGCTGGCTGTCTCGGGTTTAAAACTATGCCTTCGCGCAAAAAGAATCGCAACCGTCCCTTCTTGCAAAGCGCTGTAAACTTGAAATTTCTCTTGTTACCTGGAACTTAAACCACTCTGTAACCCCTGGACCACTACTCTCTGCCTCAGTTAATACCACGACCACGTGAAGACGGATTCTTTGAACTCGACTTCGACGTCAGTGAGCTGGAACGACTCGAGGAGTTGCAGGCAACCGACGGCCGCAGTGCGGGCATCCTCGCCGGAGAGAGACTGGGGCATCACCCCGATCCATAGTACGACGGGACCAGGGGCTTCGTCGACCTTGGCAAAGCGCACAATGTCGATGCTCGACCACTTGACCTTCTTGGAATCTAGGTAGTCGCAGACCTTTGGACTCAAGACGTCCCAGACGTTTGCAATCTCGTGATTGAAGACTGGCCTGAGCTCCTTTAGCTCGCGGTACGCCTCGGGGCCGGTAGGCTTTTTCCAGGGCGTAGTGCTCGTACGGTAAACTAAGACAGGGCTAGATGGCAGGCCCGCGTAGTAGAATTTGGCCTCCAGCTCAGAGACAGAGTGCGGGGGCGAAGAGGAGGAAGTCGTGTCTGTGGAGTCATCGGCGAAGCTCTGGTCAGAAAACCCGGTCTCGATGGTAGATCTCCTATGCTGTTCTCTATGTTGTTCTCCAGCGACCTCAATACATGCCTCGAGGAACTCTGGGCTAATAGCTGTGGAAGGAAGTGAGTACTAAAAGATACAGTAGCAAAAAGCTAAAGGACTGACGCCTAACTTGAAACAGTTGTATGCTAGGTGAGAGAGAAAATGAGAGGGTCAGTACGGGAAGACAGCAGATACTGACAACAGTAGTACGCTGAGTGAGAGTTGGTGGGGAACAAGAGAGAGGGGCAAAGCGCTCCTTTTATATCACCAAAATATGTTCAAAGTGATGTCACCGTACCCATCGTATAACGTCCGCACTGCTCCCAACGCACGGACGCACCGATACCCCTCATACTTCTATGTCACAGACACGAACTACGCACCATCCAGGGCTCTAGAAGATCACACAAACACAACCGCAAAAAAAAATTCATAGTGCGGGAAATAGTCATTCAAAGCCTGACTCGGATTCACTCTCAATTGCAAACCCAAACCTAGTAGCAACTGCTATACATCACGTCCACATGCCCTTCATTGACAGAGAAGTGGTCCTACGATACTGGTTTTCAAGGACAACTCAGATCCCTCCTCACCCAGTACGAGCATCTCTACTCCCTTTTCCACCACTTCCCTTATTTTCTCTCTCCCAGACCAAGAGCTTATGCGCGGAGTCAACGCCACTGCATGCGCGCCAATATGGCTCAGGACCATTCTCGTAAGCCCAATGTCCTCTCCTCTCTGTTCCTTGTAGACCCCCAAAAAGGACCCGATCATCGTCCGAGTCGATTCCTCCCGAGCTGGATAGAACTCGGAAAGGATATACAACTCTGCACAAAGCTGACCGAGATCTAACCCAGGTAGCCCGGTCTTGGAGACTTCCCAGTCTAGGACATAGAGTTTCTCCACACCTTCTATGCTCCCGTCTATCCCGCGTTTGAACGACAAAACTAGATTGCCTGGCCAGAGATCCCCGTGCGTCATGGGGTCGCATGCGGATGCAGCGTAGATGGCTTTTTGCAACCTATCTACCAGCTTCGATATCGTCTTCATCTTTGCTTCAGGGATCCCTAGCAATGGATCCGCCAGTGCGGGGAGGTCGTGCTTCCCGGTCAACGTGGACTCGAGGCGTTCATAAGTTATGAGGGCCGTGATATACTTCCCGACCTCGTTGTTTGCAAACACGTTCAGATCCATATCAGGATTCTGGTTCCAAGCATGGACACCGCTGATGAACTTGCCCAGGGCAGCTCCAATTTGCTCTGAGACCGTCCTTGGCAAACTTTCTTCAATGAGGACTTCCTTCAGAGTCCGACAATCTTCCCCTGCGTCTTCCATAATTATGACATGGCTTTCTTCGTCAAATAGATGGACCATAGGAACCTTTATGAACGTGGGGGTGCTAGCGGTGGACAGCTGACTCCATGCCAGACGGAGTGCCTGGACTTCGACGATCTTTGGTTTATCGTGAGCATGATAGCATATTCCACACGGGTTTATCATTACCTGGCGTTTCTGGTCAAGCGGAAAGCTTCCCCCTGACCCAGCGGCATATGGAGGTGCGTACTTTAGAACAAGAGTCTTGCATCCGTCGATGGCTCTAACGAGGTGTATCCTGTACGTGAAATTGCCCATTCCACCAGAGAGCCTCTCAACCGTGTGAGCGGCAAATTCCGGGTGTTTTACGAGGTATGCCTGGATGCCTGGTACAGTCCCTAGATCGGATTCAACACTCGGCATCTTTTCAGAGATTGTTAGCGGTGATATGTTTCGCTCGTACTTGGGTGTCCTGGTTTTATCAGAATATTAATCTGCAACTCCGAGTCATCAATTGAATGAGCTCAAGAGTCATGATGATTTGTTCACCAAGACGGTACCGAGAGCGCCACCACAAGTGAATGATGGGCAATGCCATGCTGTCTCATCACTGAGTCATCAGCCAACAATGCCGTATCAATATCTGCTGAAAGCCCAGTTTGACGAGTTCCCTTTTATCAAGCTTAAGCATAATATGCCTCAAGGCCTCGCCAAGCAGATGCGGGGGTCACGAAGAAATACAAAAGACACATAAATTGTTGGGTCGCGACAGTTAACAACAGAGTTTTAGAGCATCCCACCATTCAAATACCGATTACAATTTGTCGTAATAATAATCGAGGGGAGGAATGTCGGGCTACGAATCGGAATTCGTTAGCAGTTGCTAGAGGAGTTCATAGTTCAGCACATACCTTGAGACCCTTGCGTGTACGGATACCCCTGACGAGCTCTTCCAGCTTGCTACCCTTGTCAATAGGAGCTGAGAGGGGCGTCAAATCAGTATGCAAAACGTAGACTCAAAATCGACCACTAACAGCCATTCATGATCTCCCAGTGGTCGAATACACTCTGAGGGAAGGCTTGCCCCGCAGTTTGTGAACGTAGGTCACCGTTGAAGCCGAATGACTCCATGACAGGCAAGTATGCCTTGACAGTGAACATGGGCGTTCCGGGCCTCTGCTCTTCGCTGAATACTTGACCACGACGCTTGTTTAGCGTACTGTAAATGCCACCAATGGCGTTCTCAGGACATTGAATCTCGACTGAGACGGATGTCAGAGACACGGTCGGACCGAAGAATGGGAAACACTGTACCGAGGTAGACGGGCTCCTGAAGACCTGGTGTGGCAAGAAGGCAGGCCGCGTAGCAGACACGCCGGCACGTTGGGATGATTTGACCGCCACCACGGTGGATAGCATCAGTGTGCAGCTAAACACGCCGTAAGTTGTAAAGGCTGTAGTCAGCGTGGCTGTGTTGAGCTTACCGTCACATCCATGACGTTCACACGGATACCACGCATGTTCTCTTCAGCACAGACGCCTTCTTTCGTTGCCCACTGGAATGCAGCAATACAAGAGTCCTTTATTTCGTTCAGGTACTGCACACCCTTCGTGACATCGACCAACAGGTTAGGTCCAGTAGTCTCGGGACCGAAACACCAGATTTTCCTTGCATCGGTGACATCCCAACCGTATTCATCAGCAAGAATGCGAGCACGGGCCTTGAAATCGTCGCGTGCACTGATAGTGCCAGCCTCAATGGCCTTAGTAAGCTCCTCATCGAGCGGAGCAGCCTTCGCGTATAGACGATTATGCTTGTTCTGTGACTTGGAGAGGGCAACGATGGAAGATTCGGCCTTCACAGTTTCGCGGTAACCTACGACAGGGTCCGAAATCTTGAGAGGAACACCCGCGTGGTCCTCTTGCAGGTCCTACAGCCCTCATTCAACAAGGAGCGGATGATACAGAAGTGGCATAACTGACCTTCAAGCAAATTTCCAAGTGGAGCTCCCCAGCACCCGCAACGATGTGCTCACCAGTCTCAGCAATCCAAGCCTGAACACAAGGGTCGGACTTGGAGAGACGTTTGAGACCCTCGACAAGCTTTGGGAGATCGGAAGCGTTCTTGACTTCAACTGCGACCTGAACGACAGGGGATACGGAGAACTTCATGACCTTCATGTTGTGGGCAGTTTCGGAAGTGGTAAGCGTCCCGCTCTTGAGCAAGAACTGATCAATGCCGACGAGACCGATGATGTTACCGGCGGGGCAATCCTCGATAGGTTCGATATAGCGACCCATCATGAGTACGGTACGTTGAACAGATTTGATGAACAAGTCTTCCTTCTTTCCAGGAACGTAGTTAGGTCCTTGGATGCGAATCTTGGGACCGGCGCGGACAGTTCCGGAGAAGACACGACCAAACGCATAGAAGCGGCCCTTGTCGGATGTGGGGACCATCTTGGAGACGTAGAGAACGAGAGGTGCCTTGGGGTCGCAATCACGTATGCCAATAGCCGACTCGTCATCCATAGGTCCTTCATACAGGGTCTCGACACGATAGCGCTGAGCGGTAGCAGGAGAGGGTAGGTGGATAACTATCATCTCCAGGAGAGCCTCCCCGGCGGGCAAGAACTTCCTCATGATCGTCTTCAGAAGGGCCTTGGGGGTGTCGGCAGACTCCTTGTCTTCGGGCGTAAGCTTGATCTCAAGCTTCTCGCACATGGTCTCAGTCGCCTCCTTCTTGTTTTTGATAACGGCATCAAAGACCTTGAATATCGGGTCGAGCACGAACATATTGAAAGCACGCTCGAGGGGCTTGCCATCTGCATCCGCAGACTTTGTCGACCACTTGCGGGTTGCGGGATTGAAGAAGTTGTCTCCCCATAGCTTGGTAATGAGCTTATCCTTTGGAACACCGAATTTCTTGGAGTACCTGCCGGCAAACTGGCGAAGGGTGAAGCCCCATCCGTGGAGGCCGGAAGCGAAGGCGACGGTGCCTTTTTCAGGATAGACCTGGACGTCACCGAGGGCGACATCATGGTAAGTCGAGATGATGACATTAACTGTCTCGACTGTGCGCTGGAAGGATTGGTAAAGGTCTTCCTTCTGAACTTGGAGCTCGAGGAGGGCACGGTCGACCTTGTTGATGACGACGACGGGTTTGATACGTTCTGTAAGGGCTTGGCGCAAGACTGTTTCCGTCTGAACACAGACACCTTCGATACAGTCGACGACGACGAGAGCACCATCTGTAACGCGGAGGGCGGCGGTGACCTCTGAAGAGAAGTCGACATGACCGGGCGAGTCGATCAAGTTGATCAAGAACTCGTTGCCTGACGGTGTCGGTCCGGTGAGAATGGGAGATACAAGTATGGGTGGTAGTGCACACCTTCCGTCTTTTGCTTGATAATGTCGACGTCTTCCTTGTTCATTTCGAAATACATAGAGATGGCGGTCGATTTGATGGTGATGCCACGCTCCTTTTCGTCTTCACGGGTATCTGTGAAACGGACCTCGCCCGCCTTTGCTGACGCGATGATACCAGCCTTGGAGACGAGGGAGTCGGTGAGGGTGGATTTTCCATGATCGACTGGAGGGTTAGATCAGACGGCGATATGGGGCGATTCGTCGGAAAAACACTGACCATGGGCAATGACACTCATGTTACGGATGTTGGTAGGCCGGTCCATGAGGGCGCGGACCTGGTCTAATTACAATGAGGTATGGATCGGACGCGGTAAGAGGGGCGATCTCACCTGTTGTGAAGTTACTGATGGGAACGACGATGAGCAAGAGGATAAGGAGATGGAATAGGAGACTTACACCATGATGGATGATGTCTAAAAGTTACAGACTGAAAAGTACAAGGAGAAGAGAGAGATCTTATATAGGGTCGGTTGAGTTCACCGGGACCGTCGCTCGGTGAGGGGTTCAAAAGTCATGTTTTCTCGGTCTGACTTGGGGATTATCGATCTCATTCAGGGCAGGTAGATGGAGTCAATGTGCACGTGGTTATCTAATCTAATCTCTCTCGTGACCGAGTCACTCGGCCCAGTTTGGAATTTGTAAACAGAATAGAGTGTTGTTAATGAGGGTGGCTTTGGCGGGTTATCGATCACTTGCCATCCCCTTGAAGTTCTACTCGAGAATGGCATCCTCCTACAATGGTCCGTGGCCCGCCCGTAGAATTCGCGATGAGTTCTTTGCGCACTTTCGCAACAAGGATCACACCTTCGTGCCCTCCTCCTCCACCGTTCCTTACGATGACCCAACCCTCCTCTTCGCCAACGCCGGTATGAACCAGGTCCGTCTCGTACCTCTGTTCATCCCGACACCGTTCTCATCCGTCCCAGTACAAGTCCATTTTTCTCGGCACCGTCGATCCCAATTCAGAGCGCGGCAAGCTCAGGCGGGCGTACAACAGCCAAAAGTGTATCAGAGCTGGCGGAAAACACAATGGTCTCGTCCCTCCATGTCCTCGTTGTACATACACTCACCTCGTCACAGATCTCGAGGATGTCGGAAAGGACTCTTACCATCATACTTTCTTCGAGATGCTTGGCAATTGGTCCTTTGGAGATTACTTCAAGGCTCGTACCCTTTTCCTATCTTTTCTGCTTCCCTCATCTTCATATTGTTGCAGAAAGAAGCCATCACCTTTAGCTGGGAACTTTTAACTCAAGTCTACAAGCTCCCAAAAGAGCGGCTCTACGTCACCTACTATGCTGGCGACCCGCAGAACAACATCCCATGTGACGATGAAGCCATGCAAACCTGGCTTGATCTAGGCATGGATCCTACCCATGTCATTCCGTCAAAGTTCAATTTCTGGGGTATTATTATTCCTCTTTTTTTCGTTCCTACCTTTACCTACTCGCCCTTGCAGAAATGGGTCCGACTGGCCCCTGTGGCCCCTGCAGGTAAACCCATCGTATACCCCTTGTAGTCTATATTGACCACTATTTAAGTGAAGTACATGTCGATCGAATAGGTGGCCGCGAGGTTCCCCATCTAGTCGACGGTGACGACCCGACAGTCGTCGAAATCTGGAACAATGTCTTCATCCAATTTAATCGTGAGGAAGACGGTTCCCTCAAACCTCTTCCAGCGAAGCACGTAGACACTGGAATGGGCTTCGAACGCGTCGTCTCTGTCCTCCAGAACAAGCTCTCCAACTATGATACTGACGTTTTTCAGCCGATCATGGACAAGATCCAAGAACTTAGTGGTGCACGACCGTATACTGGCAAGTTTGGCGCTGAGGATGTCGATGGAATTGATACTGCCTACCGCATCGTCGCTGATCATGTGCGAACCCTTTCATTCGCCCTGAGCGATGGCGGCGTGCCAAACAACGTCGGTCGAGGCTATGTTCTCCGACGTATCCTTCGCCGTGGCTGTCGATATGTCAGAAAAAAGCTTGGTGCACCCATAGGCTCGTTCTTCTCATCCCTCATGCCCGTTGTCGTCGAACAAATGGTTTGCTTATTTCCTCCTTGGTTCTTGTGACGCACTGATCGTCTTCCAGGGTGATGTCTTCCCCGAACTTCGAAAGAAGCAGGAAGAAATCAAGGAGATTCTTGATGAGGAAGAAGAATCCTTCTCGCGAACATTGGATCGCGGCGAGAAGCTCTTTGATCAATATGCTTCCCGTGCAAGGGAGGCTGGTTCCCAGATACTGAACGGTGCCGATGTTTGGCGCCTATACGATACTTTTGGTTTCCCCGTCGATCTGACTCGTCTCATGGCTGAAGAGCTTTCCCTCACTATCAACGAGAAGGAGTTCGAAGCTGCACAGGAGCGATCAAAGGAGGCGAGCAAGGGCACGTTCAAGAGAGATAAGGCGGATAGTGTCAAGCTTGACGTCCATGATCTTGCGGCATTAGAAAAGAACGATGCAATACCCAAAACGGATGATTTGCCCAAATACCGTCAGTGCCATTTATTTGCCGGACGCTGGTGCATGAATCTCATCGTCTGCTGTAGAGCTCGGAAACGTTACCGCAATAGTGAAGGGCATTTATTATAGCCGCGAATTCCTTGGATCCACTGCCGGCATTCCTGACGGTGCCAACTTTGGCATTCTCCTTGATCGGACGAGTTTCTATGCAGAGGCTGGAGGTCAAGAGTACGACACCGGAAACATCGTCATCGATGGTGCATGCGATTTCGAAGTGACAAACGTCCAGGCGTACAGTGGCTATGTCCTCCATACAGGTCATCTCAAGTATGGCCAGCTGAATGTCGGGGACGAAGTCATCTCCTCTTACGATGAGCTACGTCGATGGCCACTGCGTAGCAACCACACTGCGACGCACATTCTTAACTTCTGCCTCCGTGAAGTGCTTGGAGATCATATTGACCAGAAAGGCTCTCTTGTCGCCCCCACGAAGTTGCGGTTTGACTTTTCACACAAGGCTCAGATTGCACTTGCAGAGCTTGCCAAGATCGAGTCTATGAGTGTTGATTGGATCAAGAAAAACGTCAAGGTGTACAGCAAAGACATTGATCTTAATTCTGGGTACAAAGTCCCTGGCCTTCGCGCGGTCTTCGGTGAAGCCTATCCAGATCCTGTGCGGTTAGTCGTGCTAGGGTACGATGTCGACCAAGTCGCAAAGGATCTTGAGAATCCGAAGTGGCGAAGCACCAGCATTGAGTTCTGTGGAGGTACGCACGTTGCAAAGACAGGGGACATCAAGGACATTGTGATTATCGAAGAATCGGGAATCGCCAAAGGCATCAGACGAATAACCGCCATTACTGGGCAAGAGGCCCAGGAGGCGACGCGTGTTGCAAGCGAGTTCAAATCTCGTCTTGATACGCTCGAAGCTAGCTCAGGGAGCGAGAAGGACGCTGGTCTCAAGGCTCTTGGAGTGGTGAGCCGGATTATCTTTTTTTTTCCCATGTATCGCCGACGTACATCCCAGGAACTCGGACAAGCGGACATTTCGGTTTTGGTCAAAGCCGAATTGAAAGAACGTCTAGGAACAATTCGAAAGGCTTTCGACAAGCAGGTGAAGGAGAAGGAAGCTGCGCTTAATAAATCGGTACGTCATTCCGCCTCGAGATATATCAACAGATATTGAATTTACCGCAGGCGGTCGATGCACTGATCGCTTATTTCAACGAAAACCCAGATGCCCCGGGGTACTTTGCAACTATTGACGTGAATGGCAACTCGAAAGTGGGTTACTTCAGCAAACTATGATATCTGAAAAGCTGATCGTTGTCGCGTCAAAATAGATCCTTCAGAACCTGGTTGCGCAAGGCAAAAAGCTTGGGAAAGCCGTGTATGTGTTCAGTGTCAACGCGGAGGGTGGTAAAGTGGCGCATGCGAATTATGTGCCCGAAGATGTCCGGGCGAAAGGATTTGATGCCCGGACGTGGGCCTCCAAGGTGACGGAGGTATTGGGTGGCAAGGTAAGGACATCGCCAAGATGTCACATTGAGCGAGTTGACGAAAACGATCCAGGCTGGTGGGAAGGAGGACGGTGCACAGGGTGTTGGCATCAACACAGGAGAGGTCGAAAATGCTGTCAGGATCGCGCGCAAAGCATTTCCGGAAAGCAAGTGACCCTTGATCCCAGCGGTGGAGAAACAGCCATTGCATAGAACTATACTGTTTTAGACACACTATCAGCTCATTCATCCCAAATCGCTGCATCGCCTCGATCAGTAATCTATTCATGATCAGAGGTGATTCGTCCTGACTCGATCCCTTGAGGATATAAGACCGGCACCCAGTAGTCGTATGGCAACAACATATCTCATCATGCCACGCAGCCAGCTGTATCCACTCGAGATTAATCCGCATACTGGGGAGCCCTTCCTTCGGCTCCCCGCTCCCAACGACAACATCATTCTAACGCCTCCACGTCTCAACGACGCCAAGAGTCTCGTGTCCATCATGAACGATCCTAAAGTGGTGACATGGTTAGAAGGGCCGCCGGTCCCATACCTTGACGAGCATGCGGACGAATGGTTAGCAAACATCGTAAAGCAAAGCGAAGATATCCTGGCCGAATTGAAGGAAGAAGAGCGGCTGAACCCAGACGGTCCACTGAAAGCCGTAGGTATATGCCCGGTGCGATACATAAGGGAGGTTCGCCCGGACGGCACAGACGTCTGTCTCGGGGACATCTGGATCCACCGCTCGCAGATGGAGGAGGTGCTCGACGCAGATGAGAGGAAGAAAGCGGTGGAAGAGAACGACGCAAAAGAGGCCGGGGATCCGAGCATCGTGTGGACCTTTGGATGTAAGTACAGCCTTGGATTCGAGAGTGAAGTATGCTAAGAGGCTGGGCCAGACTGTCTCGCGTCATCGCATCACGGACGGGGAATCATGAGCGCAGCGATGGTGATGGTAATAAATAGATGGGGTATTCCAAGGATGGGGGTGGAGTATATGGTAGGATATACGTTTACGGGGAACGAGGGGAGCAAGCGGGTGTTTGAGAAGAACGGGTTCGAGTTGAAGGGTACGATTGACAACGGAAAGGTGGTGAGGGGAGAGAATAAGACGTTAAACTTTCTGTGTTGGCATCGCAATTAGATACTGCGCACCGCCTGCACTACACAGCCTCACAGTGTGTGTAGCCGTAGCCATCTCTTCTTTTCTTTCTAGCAAGCAACAACAACCACACCAATGAGCAGTCTCATCAGACCAGCGACGCCTGGGTTTCTGATCACCCTCACTGCGACCGTCATCCTCGCAGTAGTATCATTCTCAGTACCTCTCATAAAGTCTGTGTACTTCCTCAAGGCCTCCCTTTCTGTCGACAACGTAAATGGGGACATAACCTTTGGCACGTTGGGATATTGCACCACCGTGGATACCACTACTACCTGCTCAAACGCTACCGTCGGATATGAGCTCAGTCAGTCGTCTTCTCTCTGCTCTACCGCTGTCCTTACCCCCTTTGCCAAGATGTAAACACCCTCATCGGCGACACAACCATCCAGGTTCCCCAGGTCGTCGTCAAATGGCTCACTTACGTCCTCGTACTTCACATCGTTGCATTTGGTCTTGCAGCAGTCGCTTCCATTTTCGGCCTTCTCGCCCACGTCCGTGAAATGGCCATGACTTGTTTCAGCAGTTGCATATCCGGTTTTGCTGCCACTGTTGCCCTTGTAGCCTTCATATTTGACATCGCCATCTTTTTCGTCGCAAAATCTCGCATGAATTCGGTAACAAACGGTTCAGCATCGATCGGCAATGCTGTCTGGCTCACTCTTGCCGCCTGGGTTCTTCTCTTCTTCAGCGGCTGCTTCTTCGGCCTGGGCAGATGTTGCCTTAGACGGCGTCAGCGTGATGCATGGGGAGGAAAACCTGGTACTGCTATCGGTTCAAATGGCTATGGTGACAGAGAGCAGTTACGCCTTGACGCTGTCAAAGCAGAGGCGGACCGCAAGGCTCGTCAAGCCCAGCCCGAAGTTGGCCTCCCTGCCTTCCAAGAGTATGACCCATCCCAACCTCTCAAGGCCCGCGTGGATGGAGATGAAGTATACGAAGACAACGCACCCTACCGCGATAACCAGAGCGTGTCTGGAAGTCCTCGTATAGGAGCCTATGATCGTACACGAGCGCATGCTGGGTATATGCAGGCTGCCCCAGGCACTCGTGCTGTGGACGAGTATAACAATGCTTCATCCTATTCCTCGGGTCCACAACGTCGCGCTACTAATCGCACACATACCACTACCACCACCACTCCCTCCTTGTATCCTCCATCTTCCACTGCGATCCCTCCAGCGGTTCCGGTAGCGTCCATGTACGACTCTGCTCCAAACAATCAGTATAACAACGATCCATACAGTCCTCAGGCGTATGGTCACAACCTTGCAAGTACTCCCTGTAGGTTTATTTCGCCTCCTTCGTGTGCTATTTTTCATGTATCTCCAGATGACCAGCCCGTTCAACAATCCCACGCACCCTACGATCAGTACGATGCGTTCAATGTGGACACTTACAACGCCACAGCCGCTATGGTTGGAAACCCTTCTCAGTCAGGATATGCGCCACCATACCATACCCCCAGAAGTCCCACCCTCCCGCCTAACACCGGTTACGGGGGTGCATACGGAGCGGCTACTACCCCAGTGAACGACCCTTACAATGATCCTTATTACGGACATTACCAGACACCTTCAAACCCAACACCCCCACCGCTAACGCAGTCGCCAGCTCCGATCGATGCGCAGATTCCTGTCAGAGGACCGAGAGGTGCGAGGAGTAACTTCGTGATGGCCCCTCCAGATTCGGTGCAATACAGTGACGGCCCCCCGGCGTACCAGTCTGGTCCAACTGGTGCTACCGGTCAATGGGGAAGCAAGGGCTGATGGAAAACGAGTGCCACTGGCGACTCAAACAATTTCTGTCCTTTGTCATACGGACCTTTGTAGGACAATCTTTGTATGGCTTCAGACCGATACCCATGTATCGTATTATTATAAGATTGGTTGACTTTGATTGCTTTCATCAACATCGATCCAAATGAACATTGTCAGATCGTCGAATGACTCCCAGGTTGTACGCTAGCACGACCGTACTCCGAATCTACATAGTTTACAATGGTCATGGGTATTCCGACTACTACTAGGTCTGAGATATCCGAATCGCTGGAACGACGATGTTCAGAGTTCATCCTTCGGCGCCGGCCACGAGCCTCGGAGATTAGTGGGCTTGGGCTCCGAAAACAAGAACATCGAGAGAAAGTCGTGAACAATGTCCGCTGCTGCAGTAGCAGTGATCTCAGCTACACGTCTTTCGTCAGAAATCACCGGAGTTGGAACAACGTGAAGTCCTACCATGGTCATACGCGGGTGCGACTTCGACGACGTCAGCCCCACTGAAAAGAGTATAACATAATTTAAAAGGTCGTGTGGAGGAAAACACGAGGGAGGTACGAACACGAAATTCAAACCGGCTAACCCTCTGATGATGCGCTTGACTTCTCTGCTCGTCCATCCCCCAGCTTCGGGGGTGCCGGCTATGATCACAGTGAGCAACTTTGGATCGAGTGCGAAAAGACAGAAAACATACTTCCGGGTGCTAGACCAGGATCTATCAACAATGGTCAGTACATGCCACCCTCAAATATAACCACCCATACCGATCACATCAATGTCAAGACTGCGCGCGAGAGAAGTCAGTCTCATATCCATTTTGGAAAAGTTGAAATAGAACCTCAGGTACACTGGCGTATCTCCGACTCGTTTTCTGATCCGTTCGATGATGGACGTAACGCCATAATCATCGATGTCATCACTGGTTATGAAATGGAATCCCACTGATTCGTCGTTCTCGATATCATCGACACCCTGGATAAGATGTTCAATCAGAAAAAGTCCAGCACTTCTCATGGTTACTCACTTGAAGTTTGCACCGAATACCGGCATGGATGCTAGAGTTGGCGACGAGACCCTCCTCGCTCGCGATGTAGAAAAACGTGCCATGGGTGATCTGCGACTGCTCCGTCACGGTACCAGGGTATCCGCGCCACGTGTCAAGATGTGCATCGAAATGAATCACGGAAACGGGCCCGTAAACTTTATTGAGCGCACGGAGAATGGGAAGCACGATGGTGTGGTCACCGCCGAGACTGGAACTACCGTGTGAGGGAGTGGCGGACTGAGATATACGACCGTCATTATTACCTGATGATTCTTGGATGCTCGCGACCGTCTTTCGCCAAGAGGGCTCCCTGGGGCCAGATCGATTGGTCTGATGCGAGCGGCCTCGCAAGCAGTGTAGAATACGCGACTTCCATCTGGTCTACTGCCAGTGCATTATCAAAGGGGGTGGTAGGGACCTGGACAACTGGGTTAACGAGAAGCATCCGAGTCATGTCCGATCTCGACGTACGTCTCCACAGTCAAGGATTTTCAGACCCTGCATGTAAGGGTTGTTCCCCCACGCTAAGGTATAACCCCGTTCAGGCCTTTGGCGCCTGCTACCTGAGCGGATGGCATACGGTCCAAAGCGTGCACCAGGACGATAAGATGTACCAGTGTCGAATGGCATGCCTAGAATAGCAATGTCAAAGGTGGCAGATTCGTCCTCGAGACAACGTGCGCATTCTCCATGCGAGAAGGCCAACGGCCCCGAGAAAGGCAGATCAATCTGCTGCCCATATTTTGATAGCCATGTTGTCATAGGCGCAGAGCCTTGGAGAGGTTCCTGCTGACCACCTGCGGCTGCTGTAGCCAGAGTGATAGCGACACAAAAGGCTGCCTGGCTCTTCATGTTTTGCCTTTTTTTGCGCGTCACTTGGAGCTGTGTGTACTGAATAATCAGTGGGAAAGAGAGTTTCGGGTGGTCCTGCTATCATTGCAGAGAAACCTCGAAGTGCTCAAAAGGCAACCGTGGGCTGTGGCAAACGCTCACATGCGCTCACACGGGCCGTTATCGATCATACAGGCCCTATCATATCGAATCTGCTGGCGGTTGAGGCATTGATAAGAGTGAGTGATGATGACGTCGACTTGAGATATAAGTAGCGTGTCAGGTAATTATACACACATGATGAAATAACGATGTTACGTTTCCTTCACTGAGTCAAGTTACGACGGTGAGCCACAGATCGACGGAGTGCCGAGACCTGCCATTGCCTACGTTTCCTGGCGTTTGTCCCCTTGGGTGGTAATGCATCTGCTTTATCGATCGAAAGAATACGAAGGAATCTCTGGGGGTCGAGAGAGTCGTCCACCTCACCCTCTTCCCCGCGATCCTGTTCCAACATTTCATCCTCCGCTAAATCAATGCCTCCTCCAAACACATCTTCCGGTGTGCTCTTCGGCTGTGCAGATGTGCCCCCGGCGAAAAGCGAAAACGGGACGGCGACAGTTGCCGACAGAAACGCTGAAGCGTTATCGATAAAAGATTTGGGCCTCCTCATCGGAACAGAAGATAAGACATATCTCTTCCTTCGCCACCCGTTCGAAATAGAATCTCCGGGTGGTGGGTATGTGGGATCGCACGAAAAGGACACGGATATCTCTTGCGTGTCTTCGTTGTACGAGAATTGTGGAAGTGGGTGGGAATATGCATTAGGGTAAGGCTGGGAAACCGGTCGCCTGTGTCTCAGCACGAGGCGATCTCCTTCAAGTAAAGCAAAGTCTATCAGCTTGTTATCTTGTCTGACATTGGGTTGGCCTTACCCTCAACGTCGATCGCATGTCCCGATGATCGCGAGCATAAAGCACCTGAGGTATCAATGAAAAACACCTGAGCAACACAGTCAGCTGGGAAGCTTATCGCGAAGTCATGTCAAAACATGACTACCACGCACTTGGTTGTTCGCCTCCGGATTTCTCAAGCCTTGACGGAATCCATGAGCCCGCGGATTCTCGAATCAGTGGTGGATTAGCCCCTTACCTTCTACGAGTGACTGTTCTTTTCCCGGCCATAGGTTGATTGGTGTTCCATCCTCCACTTCGTCTGAGTTGACATCCCACAAGCGACCGGTCGCGGCAGAACTGATCACGAAATACCCTGGCGGGAAGCCGAAGAGTTGGGCCATGGTTCGATTCTGGGCGCTTATCTGGTGTGTACGTTTGTAGCGTGTACAATTGTAAAGTAAAGTGGATGCGAAGCTGTGGCTACATACTGTAGTGACAATGCTGTGACCGTGGTACAAAACATTACAAAAAATTGTAAAGCGTCCAAGGCTGTCGTGGTTGGTGTAGCAGTGTTTACAGAGTGCGTGTAGTACAAAGGCAGGTCAACCTTACATTGTTAATCTTCGTCCTCGTCCTCGTCTTCGAATGCGCCGGGAACGCGTCGGTATCCCGCCGCTCGCTTCGCTGCCCCATGGGCCCGTTCTGAACGCTCCTTCTCCGCATAGTCTTCCAGCGAATATGCCATCTTAGAAAGCCCTTTCCATTCATGGCGGGCGACAACACTTCCCCCAACCTGAGAGCTTTCCCAGCCGACACTCATCATCACCGGTTCCTGAAATGCACATTAGCAATCTAATATTGCCAAAAAGCAGTGGTGATCATTACCCTCGAGCTCCAGCTTACGTCTCGTACGCACACCGTTGGACAGGATCCCGATAGGGGCTCCAGCTCAGGGCCAGATGGATCGAATGACATTGGTAAGGTTCGCGAACGATCTAGGGTTTGAACAATTCGACCATCTAGCGACCAGATCTTCCAGAATTGTCCGTCAATTGCAATAAAACGAACTAGAACTGTTTTTTACTCACGTGAATCTTTCCATCCGCAGACCCCGAATAAATGTATTGGCACCCGGTAGTTTCTGCGGGACTGAAATTACATCTGACAAGAGTGCGTAAGACGGCATGTCCTCGGTAGGTCATGACACTGCAGTCCATGGGATGTGCGGGACGTGCGGGGTGCGGGAATTCACCGTATCTTTGCAGAAATATCAGCAAGGAGCATCCCGGAAACCATGATAGGCCCTACCGATAGTCGTAACCCTGACATCTATAAGTTTGGTGCGAGAACGTATCAAATTCTTCGCTGCTACGCATTTTGCGCAGATCCCATAACCGAAGCGCCTGATCCTTTCCATTTGAGATGACATATCTCCCATCTCCCTTGGCAGAGACATTCGTGATCCCTTCAGTGTGACCAACAAGCACGCCCGATGGTTTTTGTGATCCTCCGAGTGACCGTCTATCCCTGAGAGCGATCACAATCGTTCAACAAACAAGAGAAGAAGAGGAGATGAGTAATTACCAGACTTTGACGAACGTATCGTCCGAGGCGCTGATCAAGACGTTCCCTGATGCAGTATCGGCCCAACAGCAGCTGTTCACGTCGTCCGTGTGTGCCAAAATCTTAACAGTTCTGTGATCGGCCAGGAGGTCGTACACTAGATGGTGCGCGAACGATTCCAGCGGGTGTGGATATACGATGCTAAACACCTACCAAAAATGTGACCACTTCCGCCTGCGATTACTTCTTTTCCATCAGCAGAAAACCTGCAGCTCCAGATACCAAAGGAGTCGTCGTCGTAGGCACCCCACACTGGTCGGGATTGACGGCGACCTTGATCTGCAAAACGGATGGGCGTTTGTACCGTAGAAGAATCCAACGTGCTTGTCATATATACTGTAGGTGACTATCATTTTGCATTAGGGTGAGGTGAAGGGCAATTGTCTATGAAGAGGTTACTAACGATAGACGAGTAAATCATCCTGAGACAATGATTAGCAATAAAGCATATATCGTGCAGTCAAAACCTTGCCTTTCGTTGTCGGGGCTCAAATGAGAATCCGTGATAGTCCATCTACCTGGGTGGCCCTGTATTGTCTTTAAAACCTTGAGAGTCGACTCGTGGTCATGATCATGATGGTCGAAGGGCAATGTTCTGCGCCTTGGGTTCCTCTGGGGTCTGAAGTACTTGGCCGGCGGTGATGTCATGTCATATACGTGTAGACGGAAATCTGTCAAGTTACACTTCAGCTCATAGAGACAGCTTGAGTCGTTGGCTAACCTTGACAGCAAGTATAGAAAAAGGATGAGTCTATCCAATGAAAATATGAGAGGCCGGGTATCGAGTACGCTACGAGCTAATCACCTGTGGAAAATTGCCCAGCATACAAGTTGGCGCCATGGGAGGCAACAGCAGTCCCGTTGGAGTTGGGTATGAGTTGCTAGGGCTGCATAAGTACAACGACTGTGCCTGAAGCTAAATGAAGCGCACAGTGATTAGCTCCTCCCTAGATGGGGTGACTCCAGGTTTGCCCGACCGATCCAAGAGTGAACGGGAGATATTCCTCCTTCCTTTGTTGAACCTGAGTTTGTTGCCCACACGGCCGAATTCACCGCTCATGAGCAACTCGACCCCCTTCTTCTGAGGTTCTGTGTGGGGAGGGTACCATTGCCTGTTCCAATGTGAATCGCCTGAATATTCGTCGTCTGCTTCATCTCCGTCTCCCCACGAGGGGCCAGTCCTCAGGAAGCGTACCAGGTCACCATAGGTAATCTCACCGCTATCGGTACCGGAGCCGGTCATTCTTTCGGTGGTGCCATGACCACGTTGCAAGTGCTGTAGGTCAAACAACGCTGACAAGTGATATGAGCTCGAGCTCGAAAGACATGCAGCAGCACACTTACAACGCAAGATATGTTCGATCGCTGTGCCTGGGCGTGGGTGTTCTTCCGAGTGAGCAGAAATGTCGTCTTGATCGATTTCGAGCTCGAACGCATTATCGTCGCCCTCGAGGTAGACATCGGGGCCTTCGTAAGCCTCGTAGTCGTCGTCGGAGGGCAGGTCGATGTCGAATTCTGAATATTCAGGCATGGATAAGGAGGCTTGGGAAGGGATGTTATCTGCGACCCGGTACCCGGGTCCATCGGACTCGCTCCCTTCTCACGTGGCGCAGTCAACAAACTCGGCGAGAAATCACTCGAAATGGACAGAACGGAATTGAAAAGTAGAGAAAGGTCAGTTCAGTCTCTCCGAGCCATGAGTGAGCACGATGACGTGGAACAAATTTCAACGCTGCGAAACGGAATGGTAGGCAACTTCCTGAGTCTTTCGTAGTAGTCATTGACTATGTGGTATTGTATTCTGAAAAATTCAGTCTTTTTGCACATTGTTTTCCAACTCCGCATATACGGAGGCACACCTTGCGGACTACCATGACGGTCCCCATCACCATCACTGCCGATGAGGTCAACTGCCTCATACATGCCTATTTCCAAGACTCCGGTAAGCAGCTCTGCAACCAGTCCATCTAGTCTGACTTTGGTTCAGGCTTCCATCACTCTGCATTTACACTACGTATGGAGAGTCGGTTGGACCATTCTCATCATATAAAGAAACACATCCCGCGCGGTGAACTCGTTGAGCGTCTTGGCAAGGCGCTTTTGTACGCCGAAGTCGAGGCTCACTGGAAAGGCGATTCGTTCGCCAAGAACTGCAAGAGTAGTTTCTCTCTACTGGAGCGCCATGTGTGTTCCATTAACCCACCTCCGACGACGCCGCTACCTTCACAGCAGTCCGGGGAGTCTAACCTCGCTATCCCAGCCGCCGAGACTGGCGCCAAACGAAAGTCAATATCGCCCTCCACGGAGGATGGACGTGCCGAAAAGCGGGCTAGAAAGGAGGCTGAAGATAACCAAACAGCGATGGTGGTCGACGGTACGTCAATCGTGCTGAATGTCTGCATCGCATTGTGATTTGTATCCCAAGGGTCTTCCGTCATTACCCCAAAGGACGCAAAATTGCCGGACTTAACCGTGGAAGTGAAGAAATCAAAAACGAAACGTTCCGACTCAGTCAGGTTGCTACAAGCACATAAGGCAGAGGTAGGCTTCGCGTGAGTATGACGACAGCTCGTTGTGACGAGGTTCCCAGGTCTTTGTCGTTGCCTGGAACCCAACTACGCCTGGGCAGCTGGTATCAGGGTATGCGTTGAGTAGATTGCTTGCTTGCAATGTTAATTTGACTCGACACGTCAGGTCACGCGATGCCACAATCAACTATTGGGACGTTCCCTTCGGTCCACATGAAGGCACTTCAAGTACCCCGCCGCGGCCGACCTTGACGTTAGCCAACCTCGCTGTTTCTCCGCAAGCGGATTTGACATCTCTCGACTGGAGTCCTGACGGTTCGCTTGTTGCGATAGGATCGTACGATGCAGTACTTCGAATTTGTACCTCTGCAGGAAAGTCATATCTCACAGACGACCACCACAAGGTCAGACGAATGCCGCATTTTCGCAAGGGTTATACTTATACCTAGAAGGGTCCCATTTTCGCTGCCAAGTTCTCTCCTTCGGGCCAGTGGATAGCTACTGCAAGCCTGGACAGCACATCATGTGTCTGGGACATCAAAAACAAGAGGCTACATCGGCAATATCGAATCCATGAAGGTAGCGTATTACTGGATTCAACATGGGGGACTGACCTTAGAAAACGTGTCAGAAGCTTGTTGTCTGGACGTTGACTGGATCGACGACTCTACGTTTGCAAGCGGCGGGGGTGATCGTGTGGTCCACATTGTTTCTCTCAATGGAGCTAAGCCTATCCAAACTCTTCGGTATGTTGTTGGGCTGAAACATGTACTGTTTGACCTAACAATGGAATAGAGGGCACGAAGGGGAATTGAATATGCTCAAATGCAATCCGTCGCGCACACGCCTGGCTACGTGTTCGGATGACACAACCGCGCGAATATGGAACATTGAGCAACTGCATTCAGAGAAGTCGCTATCTCACCACGTTGTCCTGAAAGGCCACAAACGATGCCTGACATCCGTCAAGTGGTGTCCGAATACGGAGCCAGGGGAACACGAACTGGTCGCAACGTAAGTTGGTCAAGTTGGATGAAGAGGGATTGATCTCATTGTGTGAGTAACAGGGCGTCATTCGATTTCACAGCGCGGTTGTGGGATTCAGTGACGGGGAACTGCATGAGAGTGTTCACAGATCATGGCAAGTATGTGTTTGCGTTGTCGTTCAGTCCAGATGGCGGTCTGCTGGCGAGTGGCGGTGGAGACGGTTCGTTGTACGTGTATGATGTTAAGGTAAGTCTGGTCCACACATGGGAAGACCAGAACTGACTGTTGTGGTTCAGACTCGAGAACGAATCTGGAATTGGTCGTGCGGAGAAAAGACGGGCATTTTTGAGATTGACTGGAGGAAATGGGGAGAAAAGAGTCTGATTGCATTAGCGATGGAGCACAAGGTCGTCGGGATTGTCGATCCAGCAAAGATGCTTCGGTGATTACTTAAGTATTATTATGTAATATCTCGGCCAGTTCGATGACGTCGACCCGGCACATAACTTATGTATTTGCTGACTAACTGCTCTTTCGTCCACAACCCTCCATGTTACTACTCCTTCGCTCTTCCCTGTCTCGGGGCGTGCTGCAGACCGCCTCGCGTTCCAGATCTCAACGGTTCTCGACCGCACGATTCGGTTCTGTCACGAATATCGTCCGAAATTCCCCACTCTCCCTCTACGGGTCCTCCCGTACCATCATAACGGATGCGCAAACCGTCACGCAGACCTCCTCAAGAGAGGCTTGGAAAAAGTTTGCAATCACAGCCGTATGTACAAAATAACCTACCCCCACTCGGTTGATTCTAGTGTGTAGGCAGCTGTGGCAGGCACTGTCGTCGTCGCAGAAGGCTTCTTGAATAGAGACACGCGTGACTCGTTGACTGCTGCAGAACAGTCCTATCTACACGACAGCTTCAAGTACACTGGGGGTGGACTTGTTCTTACGGCACTGGCCGCGCGAAGCATGTTCAAGTCTGGGGTTGCTTTCAGAATAATGGCTGCAAATCCATGTGCGTATGTTCATTGTTACCCATGTTTTCTCGGCCCTAACCGTGTCTTTGCAGGGGTGGTGCTCGGTGTGAGTCTCGTCGGAAGCATCGGCACTATGATGGGAGTCTACTACACTCCCCCAGAGAAAACCATACAGAAGCACCTTTTCTGGCTGGCGAGTCACTACCGCATGCGATAACATGCATCACCTAACTCTTCGCAGGGTTTCAACGCATGCCAAGCAGCGACATTAAGCCCCTTGTTCTTCCTCAGTCCAGCCATCTTGTCTCGCGCTGCGCTATACACCTGTGGGGTCGTCGGTTCCCTGTCTTACGTTGGCGCCACCGCAAAGTATGTCTGCATCTTTTCCTATGACGTCACACTCACATGTTGCACAGGAATGACAAGTATCTGTACATGGGTGGCCCGCTTCTCGCTGGCGTGACTGTTGTAGCCCTGTCTTCATTGGCGCCAATGGCCCTCCCGCTTGGCCTACGTGGATTGGCCATTGCCGAATCAATCTCTCTCTATGGCGGTTTAGCCATATTTGGCGGATTTGTACTTTATGAGTGAGGATATATGCCTAGCACGATGCTCTGCATTGATTCCAATTTCTGTGCTCCAGTACTCAGAAAATTCTGCAACACGCGCGTATGGCAGAAATGGGTGCTATACCCAGGGACCCCATGAAAGAGGCCATTGCCTTGGAGCTTGATATGATTAATATCTTGTGAGTATGGTGATCATCAGTTCGAGTACGTGCTGACACTGCTTTAGCGTCCGCCTTGTCCAGCTTCTCATGATGCGCTCTAACAACAGGAAGTGACATGCATGTTCTTGGCATATGGGACGTCTTGAATCGACTGGTTGGTCTTCTCCTTGTCACTGGTAGTACTATGATGTAGTTATCATGCTTCAAAGTACTGTTCTGCTTGAAATCTATGGCCATTTATACAACATGTCTACGAAGTGCCTTTACCCAGGTCTTGTAGAATGCCTACGAATGTGCCAGGGTCAACAATTTCCGTGCCACCGTAAGTGAGGCGCTTCCCAGTCTTGGTCGCCCACTCTTCGAGATTTCCATACTCGACGTAACTTGCCCCTCCCACGATAAAGACCATACCGTCCGCGAATGCCATACGCCGGGCTCTACCAGTGCTCGATGCACCACCGGGTCCGACCCCACCACCAGTTCCAGACACACCCAGCCCCTGGCTATGTCGAGGTGCACGAGGATCGAGGAACAAGTACTCGTCAGTTTCTTGCAAAGATTGGTTCGACGCAGCGGACGAATCCATTAGAGCCTCCACGAGCCGAGTCACAGGTAGCAGTTTATTCGCTGGCAAGAAGTTCTTCACGCCTGAAATCAGGTTTTCCAAACCGCCTTCTTTCAGACGGTCTGTGAGCTGGAAAGAAACGAACTCGTCAATCGATGAAGAGAACCCCTCAACTTAAGACACCGACTTTGTTTCCGAGCGCCGTGAAGCCTCGGAACAGTTCCCCTTGACCACCGAGGACCGGCGTGGATGTGCCACCCATGACGGCCGGAACGGTCATACGTGAGATTTCCCTTGTTCGTCGAACGTATTCAAACGCTTCCGTATCTGCACCTGCGCTCTTGAGCTCTTTCTCCAGCTCGGCAATGTCATCCTTGGAAATTGCATTGTCGGGGGAAGAAAGATAGAACACGAGAACAAGACGAAGCTTGTCCTCGGGGCTAAAAGCTCCAGAGGGGCGGGGCGCACGAAGCGTTTCTAAAATCGATGACACTGTCTGACAATGTGGACCTTGAGGCTACAACATGGACGACGATCAGAGACGCTTACTTGCTTATTAACCGCTTCTTCGGTACTGAATAGCTCATCGAGACCTCTTTTCTTGATCTGTTCGAGCAGAGCGGTGGCAATATTCATATGCGTATCAAGCGTAGCCTTACGAGCGGTGAGTTCGGGAAGCTGGGTTATAGCGGTCTTCAAGTGCGCTGCATTCGACGAAAGGTCGCTGCATCGTGTCAGACGAACGCCCTTTGCATTTACCAGAGCACCGACTCACAGTTGCGAAATATCATTGACATCGCTCACTCCCGTTGATCGTGTAATTTCTGCGGCATCTTGCTTATACTTGTTCAACTCGGTGTCAATATCCTCAGCAACTTGAGGGAATGGATTCGCCGCATTTTTCGCCCAGAAAAAGTCCTTTGAATCTAAGTCGTACGAACGCTTTTGTGGGCTGGTGACAACGACGCGATTGAGCTTGATGTCAAGACAGTCTGATACAAGGGCCTGATATGTCCAACCATGAGAGACCATGGAAACAAGGTCTACATTCCTGTCCAGGATGAGCAGCACTTGATGGGGTTAATTGGGACGAGGACGAGGAAACGAAACAAGAAACAAACGCACATGGCCTTTGCAGATTAGACAATCCGGAAGAATCTTGAGAGAAGAGCGAAGCAGTCGGGCCATGGGCGCGCGAAGCGCTGAGTATTGCATCTCTAATTTTAACGTCAAGCTTCTTGGCCACCATTTCCGCTGCATTGCCCTTGGGAGCACGAATGATGGGGACGTGTCCTGTAGGCCAATTATATTACACTAAATGCCGAGAAAATCTCAGGAGTGCGTACCCGCGGTCACAATGGCACTGAAAATACCACTGGAAACACGTTCAATCTCGTCTTCTATTTGCTGTTCGGTCGATGATGGGGAGTTAAGAAGTTTGTACGAGTAATAAGGTTTGAGTTGAGACGGGCCTGCCTGGGAGAGTGGAGATGGTAGAGGCGATAGCAAGGAGAAGAGAGACGGCGATGGCGCGATAAAGGAGAGATACTGGTCGACGACCTGATATAGAAGGCTCATCAGTGGGAAGCTTTTTACAACACATGAAGGCAAGCAGACCAACCTGCTCCACCAAATCCTCACTGCCAGAAGTAGCAACCGAGGCTGCAAGCTCTTCAAGAAGTGCACGGGGTAACGGTTCGACAAAGTTGAGGTGGAAGGATTCGTATAGGCATTTATCGAGATCCTCCGATATTCGGCGTATGTTTGCCAAGGTTGGGGCTATGAAGTACACGGCGGGAACGTCTGGCAGGGCAGGACGAAGCGAGTGCAGCTGACTGTGACGATGTGAAGACCACGAAGCAAGAAAAGTGGAGGCGCGTACACGTGCAGGGTGACCCCAGCATCGCGAAGATCTTGGACGCGAAGTACGGTCGCTAGGACGTCTTTGGTTTCCTGGTCCAAGACTAGCACTTTCCATGGCGGAGTAGATGTGGAGGATTTGACTGTAGGTGCAGACCTGGGATCTGCAGAAGTAGTGGCTGGAAGGGCTGGCTCCTGGGATGGGGTGAGGCTGAGGAGGGCGAGGAGAGCATCTGTTTGTGCCTGTTGCAAGGTTGTTGGTGCGATTGCCTGTGCATTGGATGAGTAGCGCGAGACCGAAGGTGGGTCGAGACTTACATGCTTGAGCGCAGAGCTGGCCATGCTCGTCGGACAAAGCTCATCATAAGCACTCCAACCTCACAATACCCAACTACGCGTCGTCACGTGGTTACTAGGCATGACACGTTGCATTACCAGTATCATGTACATAAGTACTACTCCAATGGTAACTTACTTATATTAGACCGGTGATTAAAACGCGCCCTGCGTGTACCAAGTTGCAGCACTTTATTTACGCACACTCGTGGAGCTTAGAACTGTATTCCACGGGACGGATCTGCCATGTGAGGAAGATAAACGGCCCTTGAGATAGTCGTCACTGAACACCCTATCAGCCACTAGCGGCGGAACGATCTCAGTGGATCGGCTGAGGCTGAGTGGAGCAAACATTACCTAAGTATATGTTTCAATTGACACGCGGACGATCTGTGACCTGGAATGCATCAGCTTAATATTGCCCCATTGTGAATTCGAAGCCATCTCTTGTGGAGCTTGTTGACGCTCACGCCCGACGAAGTTACGACTTACCCGAGATGGTTGAGTAATACATTTTTGTTTTGATCAAGTGGAGCTTTCGAGCCAAGTAACCGGGGTGTCAGTGGCCCCATGACGAGTCGCATGGGACAGTTTAATTGGCTTGTGTGATCTGATCTAGCAGCTCTTGAAGGAGAACGATACTGGGATTGGCTGGCAACGAGCGTTAGCGGTGTTGGAGGAAACGGACGAGCCTCATGATCCGAGAATTCGATACGGCAGGGCAGCGTACTTACCGTCGCATAAATTCTCACTCCCTCTCCGTACAGCTCCACCAGACCCCTCTCCGACCCCCTCCCTCTGTACAACGCCACTCTCCATGTTCCCCACTTCACAGCCCATGAATTCGAGGGCCCACAATTCAGACCCATTCGTATCCTATTCCCAAGCACTGCATGATTACACCCTTCACCTCTGGACAGAGTCTCGGAGAATGGCAGAGGAAAAGGCACGATCGATAGCTTACAAGGAAGAGACCTCTCGTAGGCGAAGGGAGATCGAGACCCCTCGTCCTCCCCAAACGTCGCATTCGAGTCATACATGAACTACACACAGACTCCCATTATTTCCGTCTGGCCTTTTCTTGGTCGGTAGGTAATACCGCAGCCTCGGAAGTCGTCGTGTTGGTTAACGTCCACCTCATTCAGTGAGCGCATTCTATCATCCATGTATCTCTGCAGATCAGTAAATTCTTGTATTCCACCTATATATTTCTGGCTTGAGAGCTGGCTCGGCCGCAGTGCAAATGTCCGGAACAGTCGATTAGCCCTTTTGTGCGTCCACTCTTGTTTATCGTTCGATTCTCTGATTGAATGTTGACTTGCGATCCAAACCCCATAGAGTTCTGAACTCACCGTCGTTCTTCGGCAATATGCTCCCCCGGCGTTGGCTTCGTCGTAACGGTCTTGCGAAGGGGACGGAAAGAATTAGAAACGTTCCATCTAACTGTACTCTTAGTGTCAGTGATACTTGTCAGTGCAACATCGGACTGCTGAGTGGTTGGTCATTTGCCCCGCATGGCGACTTTCCTCAATAGTGCCGGAGCGTGTGCCTGCCAGTCGCCCTAAAAATGGCGAGGGGGGATCAATCAACACGTTCCAAACTACATACAGTAGCACTCAACCTCCGAGCTGGCGCCCTCCGTCCACGTCACTGGGTGAGGCGCAGTAGGCCCTAGGGGTGATGTCATGATCATACAGCCGCCAAGGGTCATAGACAAGAAAGCACGTACTTTTCCCACTCGACGCCCAAGGAGGCTCGGGTATCAAGCAAATTGATCGGGTTGCACGTTCGTGGACTTATAAGGCAAGGGTTCGCATAACGCGGCGATTGTGCGTACCCCTTCCGGTACTGGCACACTCACATAATAAAAGGCCTTCGTGATGTACCGTTCAGGCGGCCCGCGAGTCTGCACTGTACCGGGATGTTGCTCGGGCTGTCCGTCGTCCTCCTTGCCACTGCTACCGCGCTTGTGCGCGGGCAACAGTCCGTGTATACCGTACCTGGCGCCTTCCCGACCTCTTTGTACTCTGAGTACTACAACAACCCGACCGCAACGTCAGAACAGCCCCAGCCCGTCATCTCGGACCCAGTTACTGTTGGTGAGATTCACTGGAATTGTTGGGAGGTGCTGACTTCTTCTGTCATTCCCAGCATCAAGTGTTCCCGTATTCGCTCACTGATCCCAACATCATTCCCCAGGTAGCCTGGGCCTCAATATAATAGCATACGGTGTCAGCTAATGCCGTGTTCTAGAACGACACGTCAGATCCTCACCCGTTGCCTCCCGTCGCCGGTCCCTCCAGACTTTTGCAACAGGCAATCGCACAGATTGAGTCAATTGCGATCAATCCAATCTTCGGCACGAATCAATGTGCGCGCTGCCAGGCATCACTCGAGGTAGCAAAGTTTCTTGCCCTCAGCGCACCTGAACAAGGTCCAAACCTCACTGTCGCCATATGCGAATATTTCAACTACTCCTCTTCCTGCCAAACGAGCTATGGCCCCAATACTGCACTCGGTCCAATTATAACGCAGGTCATATCGTTTGCCGATGTAGGAGGATATGACGGACAGGTAAGTGTCTTGCTTAGATAGCCCGCAATTCCAGTTCCATAGTATTCACCAGCTTATTTGTGCCCAATTCCTCCATCTCTGCACCTACCCGGACACCCTGCCTTTGAATGTCACAGAGTGGTTTGCTAAGCCGAAGCCGAATCCACTTCCTACTCCGAATCAACCCAGCGGCGAGCTTTTGAAAGTATTGCACGTGTCTGATCTCCATATCGATCCTCGTCAGCCTTTATTTTCCCCCTGTGATTAACATTCCGGGCTGATCATTTGCAGGTTTTGCCAATGGAGCGGAGGCAAACTGCACTAGCGGACTTTGCTGCCGCGAGAATGCCTATAACCGGCAAAGCCCACTGACACCCATGCTACCAGCACCTCGGTTTGGTTATTTCTTGTGGTACGTGCTTGGCCATACTTCATGTGCATTCGACTAGAACCTATGCAGTGACTCTCCCTATTCATTGATCGCTGCCACCCTCGAAGCTATTCCTGCTCTGGCAGGAACGGAGACAACTGGATTCGATTTCTCGATCTTCACCGGTGATTTGCTGGCTCATGATCCTGAAAATCAGCTATCGAGGTGAGTCGAGCAATAGCATTGAGATATCTTAGTAAGCACATGTCGTATATTTCAAGGGCCTACACAGAGTATTCAGAGGTAACTTGCTCCAAATCAATGCTATTTATTTACGCTTCTGAAACCTCTTCAGGTTGTGTTGTTCGATCTCCTCAAGCGCATGCTTGGACCAGGACCGGTGTACGCAACCCTAGGCAACCATGATAGCTATCCCTCCGATATGGTAGCATCCAATTCCCTGAACGGAACAATGGGTCAGCAATTTGGATGGTATGCCGAATTCCACTTCCCGGAACCTATAACATACTCACACATATCTAGGTTGTATGACCACATCACTGCGCTTTGGAACTACGAAGGTTGGTTGCCAGAAGATTCAGTCGAGTTCTCGCGCGCACACTATGCGGCATACATGGTGAAACGCACCGATGGTTTGAGAATTATCAGTTTGAATACAAACTTATGTGCGTCTCATCATCACCTGTGTGGTACAAACGTCAGAATTGCGTTTCATCCTTTCTAGGGTATCGGTCAGTAGTTTCGCGATTGTGTCCGTCGTTTTCTAAACCCCCCATAGATCGAACTATTTCAATTATATCAATGCCTCGCACCCAGATACCTCTGGCATGATGAGATTCTTAACTGATGAATTACAAGATGCGGAGGATGCAGGCGATCGTGGTGTGTAAATGTCCAGCCAGGATACTGTTGGCTTGACAGGATGACAGTTTGGATTATCGGACACGTACTGAGTGGTTGGGATGGTTCCAACTCCCTGAGGAACCCGACAAATCTGTGTACGTGTACCTCCTTAGGGGGTCCCAAACACAACTGAAACTCTTCACAGTCTATCAAATGTAAAGGCTTCCGTCTATCGTGCATTTACTGTCCTTTAATGGCGTTTGCAGTGTCGATCGTTTCTCCCCTCATGTCATTGCCAGTTAGTATCGGAATCTCTTCCATCGATAGGTAGCTGACTCCGTTGCAGATATCTTCTGGGGCCATTCCCACGAGGACCAAATATCTGTAAGTCCGTCAGAAGCTCGGTCCAAACATCTCTGAGAATTGTATATAGATATTTTATACCAATAATGCTACAGTGATGAGCACCGACACTGCTCAAACATTAGCATGGGTATGTCCTGGTCACCTCGTCGTTTGGACCTCGCTAATGGATTGCTAGATTGGGCCTTCTGTGACACCTCTGACGAACTTGAACAGCGGTTTCCGTGTATATGAGATCGACTCTGCTGTATGTTTGTCATGTCTCTTGGAGCAGCAGATATTGATGCGCGAATTCCGCAGACTTTTGAAATCGTGGATGCTCACACGTGAGCTACATCGCATCCGGTAGTCATGAATACGTGCCTGACGTTGGTTTCGACAGGTACAAAACTGCTGTCGACGCCTTCGGTGCTCTAGACTCCCAGCTTGAATATGGGCCCACGTTCGAGTTGGAGTATACTACCAGAGAAACATATGGTGCAAACATACCCTGGGGCGCCAACGATCCTCTGAACGCAACTTGGTGGCAGCTTGTAACTGAGCGTGAGTCTTCAGAATAGGGATCTGAATTGCAACTTGACCTCTGTCATCGCAGAAATGGCCGTTAACTCAACCTTGGTCGAGGTATGTATTTAGCTGGTTGAAATCCCAACGTTCTAACAGATGATCCAGATCTTCAACACCTACCAGGGCAAGAGCTCCATTCTTACCCCCGCATGTACGGGAGAATGTGTGACTGCGAAGATTTGTTACATTCGCAGTGGATCTTCTAGTATTGCTACCCAAAACTGCCCGTCGGGATATGGTTCGGTTCAATAGGCAGTCCCCATATCCATTCAACATGTCTGTCATGCAGTTGGTTGATAGCTGTATACAACTCTCGTCGGATATAAATATTGCGTCTGCTTGTTGATACAAAGTCGAAACGAGCGAACACGTTCCAGTTGCCACCTTGTTCATATCAGATCTAACGTCGGCGTGCTCCACCGCTGCCTAGCACCACCAGCTTCTTTCCTCGTCTACGACCACTATCCCGTTGTTCAAGCTCGTGCCAAGCTGCATCCAGATCCCACTCTTCACCAATCTCTGGTGTCGCGTTGCGGTTGGTCGGCTGAGAACGGGATACGGAAGGTGCAGAATGAAGCGCAGAGGCAAAGCTCCTTGAACCCCAAGCACCGGATATAGGTTGAGAAGTTGGAACACTCGTTGGATGTTCCTCGATCACCAGAGTAGGTGGAGGGTGAACCGTCAGATCAGGGGCGGCACGCTCCGTGCGTGACAAGAGTCTCATCCGTTCCTTCTCCCTCTCCTCTGCCCGTGTGCGCGCCCTCTCGTCTTTCTTATCCTTCTCCCTCCTTCGAGCTGTCCTCATCTTGAGTGCACCCTCGAAATTCTTCAGGCCATCCTGTCCCACAACTCCCTCCAGATCAGATTCAATAAATACGACGTCCGCACCCTCCGGCATGTGGGCCAGGTATTTGCAGCGCTTGCGTAGGTCGTCGTTGACAGTGCCTTCAGCAGCGCATTCGACGCGGACAGTAATTTCGTCGGGGAAAGAGACGTATCCATTGAAATGGGAGAATAAGATCTTGATGTCCAGCGGGTGCAGGAAGACAGGCAGGCCGGAAGCGGCTTGATAATAGTAATAAGTCTGCGTTGAAGGAGGGGGTGGGTTCAGATTACGACGTCGGTGGTTTCTGCCACCGGCAGAGAGGCTGGGTTGTGTAGCAGAGTCCGACCCTGCCAACTGAGTTGTATCCGGAAGCTGGTTAACCGCAAATGATGGTAAACGCTGAGTCGCCAAGAAAGCGTCCGGGGCCTCGTGCATGCCGACCGGCGCGGGATCGGTTCGTTCATTTCGACTGGTGATGCGTGCATGACGATGTTGAACATCGTCGTACTCCTTGCGAACCTTGTCGATAGTCCGAACGAGTAGAGGTGATTCAAGAGCAGCTGCTTTCGCCATCTGATGACGTAGCTTCCCCTCCGCGGCATCGATGTACACAATACTAAGTTCGTCTTTCATTGCTACCATGGAGCGTCGTTCGGCAACCAGCATATCCAGCTCATTCGAGAGATCCGCCATCATATATTGCGGAGTAGCCAGCATGAATTTGGCGAAGCTGTATACGTCGGGCAGAAAATGAAATGGGGCCTGATGAGGCGGAAGGAGATCCGAGGGCCATGTCTTCGAGCGAGGGAGTGCCAACGTGGTGATCTGGGGGCGTTGCATAAGACGCATGTGCATGAAAGAACCTGTATGAGGAGTTTCGAGTGTAGCATCGAAGGAGCTAGACGATAAACTACTCGAGGGGGCATTGTCGCCGTCCTCGCCCAACGAAGCCGATCCCTGGAACCATTTCACACTCTTGAGTTGGTTCGCGGTAACGGAGTCGAAGCAGATGGGACACCGGGCCCATTTGAGATTGTCGGACAGGCTCAAGTAATGAAGGATACACGGGAAACAGAATACCTGTGACAGTTCAGTGAGGAGCTAGAAACACAACTGTAACACTGACATGTCCACACTTGGTCATCCTAGGGACAATAGGTGGGGAGAGGCAGATAGGACAAGTGGTCAAGCCCTCATGTGAACCCGAGGTCTCACTGGTTGTCGTTGATGCATAGGCGGACGCTCGTGGAACGATTACCTGTAATATATCTTGCCATTGAAAAAAGCTTTGGCAGGAGGGGTTCAAACGACAGCGAGAAAAAGTAAGGAGAGCACGTACATGTCCGGATCCGCGAAATGAGCTGTATAATCACCCGCAGGGTTCATAATGAACCGGTATTGCGCATTCACAAATCCTGGATGGATGTCAATTTAGCGCTGGACGGGATGGCTGATAGGGCCGGCACTCACTCTCCTTGTTCCAAACTCCATGAGCAGTAGTGGACTTCTTGCCACGCCTGGGCAAGCCTTGTGGATGGGATTGCCTCGGAGGAAGAGTGAAATTGAGAAGATGATCCAGAGACTGAGAGGAAGCCATCTTGGAGGGTCGCTTTGGAGTGGCTTGTCCGGAGGGTTCAAAGGCCATCGAGACTGACATATCCCAACGTCGTTCAAGACGTCGCTGAGGCCGTTCCCTTGCAAAGGGAGGCAGGCCACGGAACTTTCAGAACTCCCCCGCCTTCAAATGACTCCAGCCAACGTCACGTGTTCCCTTCTATACTTACTTACTACTAGTACTATCGCCAATGGCAAAGGGGAAAAATCTGAACCCTGCCGATGCCTACAGTGCGTGAAAGGTTGTCATTGGTATTTGGTTCATTGCTGACCAGTCTGCCTCGCTCAGGAAAATCCCAGCGCAAGAAGGAACTCAAGAAGGCGTGTTTCCTTGCAGTAGTGTAGTTTGCTCGCTAATGCAATTTCCTGCAGTAGAACAAGGCGGAGAGAGCCAAAACACGCGACTTTGCCTTGGTCAAGAAGGATACACGAGGTTGGATCCATCATTCCTTGCCAATCTACCTGCTCATCGTCTCAGACCTGGAGGATGAAATCGAAAAGCTTGAAACGAACAGCGAACTGCCTGCCTCGGACAAGTCCAGGCTGACGAGTCTCAAGAATGAACTGTCAAAGATCATGGACAGGAAGGAAGAATATGTCAAGGAGCATCCCGAACAACGCAAGCTCGTATATCGCCCGCGTAAACAAGAAACCAGCGAGGACCAGAAGGAGGCACCGCCTGAGCAACCGAAAAGAAACCTGTTCGACAAACACGGTCTTCCCCGGCATCCGGAGCGTAGTATCTACTACCACCCTGTGATGAACCCTTATGGCGTTCCTCCCCCGGGTATGCCATATATCGAGAGACGTGAGTGTGAGGTTAGAATGCTTCTTGTTCGTGTCATTGATGCATTTTCAGCTCTTCCTGGAGATAAAGCAGACAGCGGCGAAGAGGACGAAGGTGAGGCTTCGTTTGTACCGTGTTCTGTCCCAGTACTCATTCACTTGAAGACTTGGATGAGGACATTGTCATGCCTGCTGGCCCACCACCGGGCACCAGTGTAGAGGATTCTGAAGGTGGCAGCGATGATGATATCCCTATGCCAGAAGGGCCTCCACCAGGTCACATACCAAGTTGGTCTTCCGCGCTGACCTATTGGAATTTGGAGGATGGTACTGAAACTGGTGATCGAGCAGATCAGAATAGTCAAGCGCTGCCGGGTGCGATTCCACCACCGCTCCCCCCTGCACTTCCGCATACCCCAATGAATATGCCACCATTCATCGTTCCACCACCGCCGCCGCCGCCTCCTGGTTTCAATGTTGGTGGTTATTCAAATCCACCTGGTATCATGCCTCCTCCGCCACCACCTGGCTTTTTCCCTCGTCGGATTCAATCTGCTTCTGCGATTCAAGACCCCCTTTCATCCATTCCACACCAAACTTACCAAGCTCATCGCGCGAGTCAATTGCCACCCGGACACCCTTCATTACCTCCGAAGCCCCCGACTGCCCCCCCTGACGCCGCACTCGCCAGTGTGGTACACGCAAGTGCCACTATCTCGGCCGAACCAGAATTGCGTGATCTGAAGAAAGAGGCAACAGCTTTCGTCCCGACATCGCTGAAAAGGAAGAAGACTTCAGGAGTACCCGCTTCCTCGAAAATCAACGCCGCGCCATCCGTTAATGTCGGCCAGGAAGCAACGTCTCCCCAGGCTCGACCTGATCTCGTTGGTGTTTTAAAGAGCCAGCTGGGAACAGTCACACCCCCTCCATCAAATAGCCAGGTACCGGTAAAGAGATTAAAGACGGCGACCGTGAAGGAGAGAGACGACAGTTATCAGAAATTCGTGGATGAAGTGAGCGACCTGCTTGGTCCGGGCAGCGGTTCGTGAGCGAAAAACTTGTAGTTGGTTGTACCGTTTGCTTGCAAGAAGCGCTGGCCATGGCCGGACCTACCATATCCGACGTGGTGGAGCATGTAGCTATGGCTCGAGAAAAAAAAGTAATAACCGGCATCACTCCTGCAGTTCACCTCTCGAATTTAAAATCTATTTGATGAGCGAAACCATTCTGCTTTGTCCGAGACCACTCGCACGATATGGCGGACGTTTCGTCCTCCTTCCTCTCCTTCCTCAACGTCCTCCCTTGAAGCCTCTCCCAGCGGAGATTTGGTCATTTATATTCTCCCTCGCATTATCAGTGGATGCATCACAGCGGTCGTATCGCAGGCCCACCACTGGTGGACTTTCGTGGTGCGTTTCGTTGATGCTGGTGTGCAAATCCTTCCGTGTACGTCCTGTCTAACAATTCCGACGTGTCTGTTGCTCGGTGTCGCTCAACGGCTGCTACATTGATGCGTACTGGCCTATCTTTCAATCAAGTCACTTCAGAAAGTTGCTAACATTAGACTCATAGGAAGTAGCCTTGCCGCTTCTGTATTCAAGTGTAAAACTTAGCACCACCAGTGGCCTTGACAAGCTCACTTCGCTACTCAGCACTGCTGACCAGCAGTGGGATTCCATTCGCAGAATACCATATTCCACACCTGGGAGATGGGTTCAGGTTCTTGATCTATCGAAGATGACAACAGTGCAAGATTCCAGACAGGCACTCATGATCGACTCGCTGCTCACAACCCTATTTCCCCTGATGCCATTCATGGAGAACCTGACGCTACCGCCGCCCTTCCGCTCAGTCGTCGTGCCCTTGCCTCTCTGGCTAATAGGGACGGGTGCTCTAACCTGAAGGTTCTTAGAGGCGTTTGTTATGTTTCCGCGTTCAGCTCTGCTATTTCGCTCGAGGAAGACCCCGTTGTTCAATTACTCCAGACGTGCGATCGGCTCGAGTGTCTCGAGGCTATTGGGAACGATATGCTACCAGTAGATGTGGATCATGACAGTCAAGAAGAAGTCGTAATTCCGACAACGAACATGAAACTGAATCTTCCTCGTTTGCATACCTTGACCCTGACATCTATGCCTTCATCTTCTCTCTTGCATGCTTTATTGAACGCGGCCCTCCCACACCTGAGGGTCTTATGTCTCACACCTTACGACGATATCCCATACCCCAAAGCCCTTACAACGCGCTTCCTTACTGTGCATGGCAGTGCACTTTCGACGCTCTCTCTCTTCACCCCAAAATCCTGGCCTACGCGCCTCCATCCATCTCCATGTACTCTGTTCCACACTTGCCCCAATCTCCGCCGCCTCTCCCTCGAGATTCCGTTGCCGGTTTTGGTACCTCCTGTCACTGATACCGCAGATCCCGGATCGGCGATAATGCCATTGCAGGTTCTTTCTATTCCCCGACCAGTTCACGATTTCTGGAGAACTTTGGAGATGTTACTTCCTTCGGTGCCCTTGCTACAGATCGTACGCATTAGAGACGTACGATGGCTGAGGAAGGGACTAAGCCGTCATGCTCAAGAAGCTGGCGTGCAGGGTGAGATGCGAGTCTGGAGGCAGCGGTTGGCAAAACGAGGAATTCGCCTGTTGGACGGTGATTGGAAGGATATGGACTGAAAATTTTGTTGTGATCTATTCGTCGGATCTGTCTGGTTGTACTTATACGTATGTTCGTTCTAGCTCTCCTCAGTCTCTAGGGTTTTCAAAACAAGCTATCCTTGGCTCTGACATTCTATAACATCGTTAATACTACCGTGCTTTCAAAGTTAGTTCCTGTACTGTATGGGCGAACATAATCTCATAGTCTTGATGGCTGTTCATCGATGGTTGCACATACAGATCAACAATTTGATCACGGTTGTCCACCGAAAGCCCCAGCCCCGATCGGTTTGACAGCAACATGGCGATTTGCGTTCGTCCCTGCGGTGCTATCGAGCAGTGCAGCGATCGGCAGAGCCCTCGGAGTTGGATTCTGATATTATTTTGCGATCTTCCGCGCGGACCGATGCGGCCAGAGAGGCGGGGACGCAGCATACGATCTGCCGCCCACGCGGAACGTGTCTTTCCGCCATTTTTTAAAATAAAAATAAAGAATAAACCTGATCGGGCTGATCCGAGCTCTATAGTACAAGGATTCAGATCAGGCAGGCCCGGCACGCGAGGCGACGGTAACACTCATCTCATCTAGAACATGAGTAAACATGGTCGAGGTTTTTATGTAAGTAAAAAAAAAAAAGAAGTCCCCTGTCGATATCAAGTCTCTGCCATGGGAGGTCTTAGACTCTTAGGTCACAGCCCGCACAACTTTCTCTGATGCATCCTGACATGTACATGCGTGCGTTCCGGAGGGTTGGACCATTTATATTGCTAGTCCAGATTTGAGACACCAACATGAGACGAGGGCATGGATCGTGGAAATCATTTCATCCGCTGAAACAATCAAGTAACCAGGTCCACTGAGAACGTGTCCCTGAGTTCCCAAGGTATGAGTCGGGCGGTCACAAGTGACTAGTGTCGCTCGATATACTGGGCTCGAGCGTGAAGTCCGGAGGAGGGATTTCCTGCGACACAAGACACTGCAGGAGTGACACCAATTCATGATGATGGACGGATGGGGAGAGGACAAGCAAGGGCATGCAATGTATACATGCAGCGAAAATGTAAGTTAGAAATAGTATGCAATCTATTTGGGACTGGGAGGCATGAAAAAAGTCGAGCAATGGGGAGGAAAGTGCAGATGCCGTCAATAATCAGAGAGATGGTTACACGGAGGGCTTGTCAGGTCATCTGCAAACGTAACTGCACACCCGTTGTGTGTGAGGCGTTCCAAGGACGGTGAAATACGCGAGTCCGCAATCTCCTGCCAGTCCCCATACAAAACGATGCGCTTGAGAGCGGGAAGGGAGCAACTGGAGAAGAAATCGAAATGATGTTTGAGGTGCCTCCAGTTGTCGTCCACCATGCCACATGGACAAGAATGGATTCCTACGCATTCAAGGGAGGATTTCTCGACCAGCACCGGCTCGGTCGGCGGTGCTGTGAAATTGATAAAGTAGTTGAAGACCTTTGCCCCCGCACATCTTCGAAGAAAGGGCGAGATCTGGTCTGTCATATGGAAAGCAATGTTTCGACCAAACTCGACGGTGCAGAGTTGGTTACCGAGGTGGAGCCACAACTCCTCCAATCCGCCGTGGTCTGACGGAAACTCGACGACGACGTGCACGAGGGAAGGAAGCTCCCATCGCACGATTTGGCAGATAAACAAAGGGTTCACCCGCTTCAAGCGAAGTGTTGTCAGAGCTGGCAGCCGTAATGGAGTGCTCGGTCGCGACGAATTTAGCCAGAATTCGCCACCAACAGTGAGGAATTGTAAGGAGGGGGCGTTCTGGAGGACATCCATGAGGGAATTGATACCGCCCGAACGCGCAGCATTGTTGTAATGCCACCACTCCAGTCGCGTAAGGGAGGCCAGCGACACAATCGCTGCGGGGAATTCGTATCGTACGGAGTCTCCTCCGTATGAAGGCCGGATAAGGGTTTTGATGTAGGGGCAACTGCGAAGAATTTCGAGGACATTCTGGGTGTCTCCAGGGCGTTCAGTCGCAGTGTAGAGGTACGGGAGTTCGAGACGGTGGACGAATCTCCCCAGGAAGACATCGTTGTCTTCGCGTCGGTCTGCCAAGATTACTCTTAGATTTCCAGAGTTGCGTCTGACACGGACGTCCTCGTAAAGGAAAACGGTAGCAAGGGCGCGCCAGAGACGGCACACCTGGACGAGGGAATGCTTGGTTTTCAAAGTTTCATCAAAGTCTTCTGATGAGACACGAAATGGCTCGTAATGTGGGGCAGGGTAGCCATTCGAGGGATAGGTTGCCCAACGAAAAACATTGATCCAGACTTCAGGGGGTAAGAGGAAGGACATGCAGTGGACGAGCGGAGCGAAAAAGCAACCGAACAAGTTCACACTTCAGCTTATTGGAAGATAGAGATTGTGAGCGCTAAAACTGCTATGCAGAGTCATGTGGTATCAAGTCGAGAAACGGATAAATACGACGTGTGGAGACGCGGAGAACGGATAATATATTGGATGACAACAACAGTAAGAAGCAGCCTGGTCTCGGTGCCATGAAAAGAACGTCAAGTTCGTAACGTGCATGAAAAGTATCCATGAAAGGTAGATGGCGGGTAAAGATGACGATCTACCACTATATGATCTGCAAATAATTTGAAGGGGCAACTAGAGGGAGAATGAACAGACAAATATGGAGTAGGAGAGGCGACATACTGCCAATGGTCCCATCGGACTTTCTTGCCTGCCACCACTTGCCTTGCTTGTCAATGATGTCGAGGATTTCGCCCTTGACGAAGGAAATTTCGTTCGGGTCGTCAGGGGAAGCGGTGTCTATGGGAATACGTGTGAAAATCAAATTGGTATGAAGAAAGGAGGGTTACGAACAGGCATAGAGAGCCTTTGCCTTGTAAGTGAGCGATTCTGGTTCCTGAGCAGGGTCCTGGGCGGGGGTTGTAGTACTGACTGTGGCGCCTGCACCAACGCCGGCGACACCTGGGGTTATGAGGGGAGAGGTCGCACCCAAGTTCTGATCTGGGCTGGCAAGCGGGCCTGGAGCGGAGTTTGGGGTGCCATGAGCGCTTCCAGCGGGTGCAGATGCGGGACCGAGACTGCGGGGAGGAGGAGGAACACCGTCAACGCTACCGGGAGGGCCGAAACTGTTCTGGCTCCTGACGGCGACGGGTGCGATGGTACCTGACATTTTAGTAGCAGGGTCGTAAGGAATATCCTGTGAGCCTATGCCCGCGCCGTAGCCGTTTGAGCCCATGTTGTGAACGGAAGGGCCGCGGGTTCTGCGACGACGGGAGGGCGGGGTGAGACCGCCCGTGCCAAGGGAGTTGAAGATGTGGAGTGCGAGGGAGTCTTCTTCTGAGGTGAAGTAGAGAACCCAGAGAATGTCAACGATGGCGAGAATAAGCCAGCCAGCGGCCATTGCGTCGAATGCGGCACGGGTTGAAAATATGCTGTCGTTTACGCTGAAGACTGCAAACACGATCGCGACCGCGCCAAAGGTGGATATTTGGAAGCGATGCATCGCGATGGAGTCGGTCGCGAGGGTGTATATGACACCGATGATGAGGAAAAGCTGGAGGAAGATGGCGAACCAGGGAACGCCGACATTTCCGACTGTGAGAGGGTGTGTGAGAGCGAGCGACAGAGAGAGAGAAAGAGAAGAGAGATACACTGTGCGGTTGCTATGACCTGAGATATGAAGGCAATGAACCAAGCGAGCTGTCGGGGTATTCAGTGAGCGGGATCGGTGTGGTGGAGTGGAGTGGATTGGCACGTACGACGGCGAGTACGGTTGTGAATAAAAAGAGATAGTGAGTGAGGATGGGCGTAAAGTCGAGTCCGTCGTTTGCGCGGGGGGGCATCTTCGTTGTACTTGTCAAAAGAGAAGTCGACCGACTTTTTTTTCGACTCGACTCGTTCGTGTCGCGTTCCCACGCTCGCTCCCCCGACCCGCCATGCCCAAGTCCTCCACTCCCCGTCCCCGCACCGCACACGACAGCGACCTCGCACGTCCGCTCAACGTCACAGACGCCCTCAGCTACCTAGATGCGGTCAAGGTCCAGTTCCAGGACAAGCCAGACGTGTACAACCACTTTCTCGACATCATGAAGGACTTCAAGAGCGAAGTGTGAGCGTCCTACTACCCGTCTCCGTCCCCGTACTCATGCGTCGTATAGCATCGACACGCCCGGTGTCATAGACCGCGTCTCTATGCTCTTCCACGGGAATCCGTCTCTCATACAGGGATTCAATACCTTCCTCCCTCCCGGCTACAGGATCGACATCTCCGCTGACCCACGTGATCCAAATGCCATCCGCGTCACGACTCCCTCTGGCACAACCACTCAGTCGACCAACCCCCTCCTCGCCCCAAAGCCCCCCCTCCCTGCCTTCCCGCCCCACGCCGACCCCTCCTTGGCCCTCCCTGCATCCACCACCGCAGCAGCCACCTTCCTCGGCGGCCTCGGCGCCAGGGGCACGCTCGACACCAAGCCCGCAGGCGAGTTCAATCACGCGATCCAGTACCTCAACAAGATAAAGGCGCGCTACGCCGATGACCCTGACACCTACAAGCAGTTCCTTGAGATCCTCCAAACATACCAAAAGGAACAGCGCCACAACCAGGACGTAAGTGTCTCCGTTCCCCGCCTTTCAAATCTCATCTCCGCCAAGTCCCAGGTATACGCCCAAGTACAGGTCCTCTTCAAGGACGCCCAAGACCTCCTCGCAGAATTCAAGGACTTTTTGCCCGAGGCTTCCATGGCCTTTACTGGTCCAGGATCTGTCCCCAATATCCTCCCTCAGCCAACCGTCGGCCCAGGTGTGCCTCCACAGTGGTCCGATATCGACAAAGATAAGATCAGCAAGAAGCCGCTTGTCCCTCCTCCAAAGAAGAGGCGCAAGGGTCCCGAGAAAGACACCACGCCTGTCCCATCCTCCCGTTCAATAGTCAGTCGAGTCCGTGACCACTCGTCCTGCTTTGCTTCGTAGCTGACACCTTCTTAGGCAAAGAAACCAAAGCATGCACACAAGCCCGGTGAGCCAGAATCCCCTTATTACACGTCCTACGTCCTACCTCCCCCCTCGCCACCCCACCCCGCCTCTCTCCCACCAAACCACGTCATGCCTCCGCCTCCGCTTCCACACATGGGTATGCTGCCTCCCGTCATCAACGTCCCTCATTCCGCAATTCAGACTCCCCCAGACGAACTCTTGTTTTTCGAGCGCGCAAAACGAACTTTGGAGAACAGGGATACTTATGAAGAGTTCCTCAAGTTGCTCGCCCTCTACTCAAAGGACATCATCGATGCCAAAACCCTCGTCGACTTGTCACAGGTCTTTCTGGGCGATGGCGATTTGCTCGCACAGTTCAAGGAAGTACTTCGTGTCGACGAGCTTCGATCCAGCGTCGAACACGGCCCCCCGGGCAGCATTCGTACCGGTCCACCAGAACCGTTACCTCCCCTTCCAGCAGACGAAGGTGAGGGTCCGAGCTATCGCAAGCTCCCGGAAAGCGTAGGTCAATGGTACCAAGTTCTAGTGCCACTCCCTCATCCCGCTTGTAGGAGGTCAATCTAGCCTGTTCTGGTCGCGACGAACTATGTCGATCAGTCTTGAACGATACCTGGGTTTCCCACCCAACGTGGGCGTCGGAGGAGGCCGGTTTCATTTCACACAAGAAAAACACATTTGAGGAGGCTCTTCACAAGAGCGAAGAAGAGCGACACGAGTATCACGTACAACTGGAGGCCCTTGCCCGCACCATTGCGCTTTTTCAACCCCTTAGTATGCGCATCGAGGAGATGACCAGCGAGGAACGTGCGACGTTCCGCCTCAATGCCGACTTTGGTGGTTCCAGCAGAACCATCTATCACCGCACCTTGAGGAAGGTTTATGGACGCGATGCAGGTGCAGAAGTCATTCAGGCCTTGCAGGATTGTCCCAGCGTCGCAGTCTCAGTCGTGCTCGCGCGTCTCAAGGCCAAGGACGAGGAGTGGCGTCGGATACAACGAGAGTGGAACAAGACCTGGCGCGAGGTTGACGCCAAAAACTTTTACAAGTCTCTCGATCACCAGGGGATTCAATTCAAGCAGAACGACAAGAAACAGATCACAGCCAAGTATTTCGTGCAGCACATCGAGAATATCAAGGAAGGTCAGGAACGAAAGCTCGCGCGACGCGGTCGCCCGTCCTTCGCGGAGGGCTCAGGAGGACATCAATTGGAGTACGAGTTTCCTCAGACGTCCGTATTGCACGATTCGCTCCGTCTGGTCTACTCCTTTTTGGATCACTCTCAGGCACAATACAGCCCACAGGAGCGTCGCGCAATCGAACGTTTTCTCCGCCAATTCGTGCCTTTACTTTACATGATCCCCGCGCAAGAATTTGATGTTGCCTGTGGTGCCTCTGACGGGTTTCAGGACGATGATTTCGAGCACGAAACCTCGAACGACTCGCGCAACGGTAACAGAATAACAGTCGGCACCGCCACGACGGAGGATCATCGGAAGCCATTGTTTAAATCATACCAAGAAAAGCCCGCTGGGGACGTTGCATCCCTGACCCCAGGTTCCCCCCATTCTTATGTCCACCCCCGTGAAAACAATTGCGAAGACGTCTGGATTCGAACTACGCAAATTGGCACTAATTTAGACGACGCCCCGAAGCGTAAACCCTTTTTCGCCAATACGACCATTTATACCCTGCTATGTTTACTCCAGGTAGTTGACCTGCTTCCCACGCGAACTCGATTGACTTGACCACGCTACAGTCGATATATTTCCGGTTGGTCACATGCAAGGACGAGGGTGCCAAACATGTGGCGGAGAATTTAAATCCTATGGATAGCAATCCGATTGCTGTCGAGCTAGGATTAGATGATCCGAATGGACCTGGCGCCATACTCAGACAGGCCATGGAAGCATTGGGAGAACATCGACCCGACAGCACGCCGGGCCTGGTTTACATGTACTTCATTGATGCATGCGAAAAGTTGTTTGATGGTGAGCTGGAGGTCGGTTTGTTTGAGGAACACATGCGATGGTTCTTTGGAAACCAGGTGAGTGATCCCAAAAGTACGGGTCAGGTCCCGGCTGAAGGAGGCAAGCAGGCATACTTGTTGTTCACGCTGGACAAGCTCATTGCTGCGTTTATCAAGCAGGTAGGAAATATTTATCTGTGGGAATCGACAACGGAGCTAAGCAGGATTTGGACGGAACAGGCGCAAAGCGTGTTGTCGGATAACAAGTCGCAGGAGTTGTGCATGCTGCTTCAAGACGCGCGTAGGGAAGAAAGGCTCACTAATCAGGACATGATCCGATATCGTCGAGAGGCAGAACGGCACGTGGGATCGGACGAGCATCTATACCGGATTGAATGGGTAAGTTACGCTCTCCCCGTCTGCTAAATCTGGGATCACCAAAAATGGAACAGGACCCACGGTCGAAAAAGATGCAGATTCAACTACTGGATAGCAACGACCCGAGCGTCGAGGTCGACCGGACCGCGATTGGGCGGTGGAGTGAATATGTGGACTCGTACGTGCTTCGGCAGCCGACCGAATGGATGCCGGAGCAGCGCGAAGAGAAAAGTGCCGTGTTTTTACGAAAGTGAGTGAGATGAAGAGCCTCGCGTCTGTTCGTTAATCTGATTAAACTAAAATAGAACGCTATCGACGGACGAATCGCATGTGGTCGGGCGGAGCGATATCAGGATCAGGATAAGTGTGGGGACGTACAAGCTGGTGTACGAGGCGGGATCTGAGGAGACGTTGTCGCACAGACGAAGCAGAGAGGCGGAGAGGGAGGTGCAGGAGCGGGTGCGACGACGGAACGAGGAACGGGGACGATGTCGGTTACTGCAAGATTAGTCATACTGTATAAATACATATCTGAATTGGCTATTTTTGGCGTGCGGAATCAAGGTATTACATACTTAAGTAAGCGAAAAGGGAACTTCCCGCCCTCGACTATCGTTTTTTTCCTTTTCGCTTGACAAGTACTCGTTTCGTTGACGAACGAACGGTCTGTCTCAAATTTTAGGCTCGTTCGAGTGCTCGACGTCGGCGAGGTCGAACAAGTTCAAATATTGAACGCCACCAGCTCTCGCTTCGTCTCGGCTCGGCCCCCCGCATTAGGCCACGCCCAGTCCGCAAGACTCTCTTGGCACGTCTTCTGCGCTGAAATTCTTGTATCATGGCCAAGCCAAAACATGGCAGACGGAATATCGCTCCACTATCCTTAGACGCCCGTAAGACATCCCGCCCATCCCGCCTCATTCCCTCCCACGCAGTCCTCTCCGCCCTCGCAGTCATCGCAGCTTCCCCATCCTCTGTCGCAGGCGGTCCCCTCCCCTCCCCAACCACCACACCACCTGCCTTCCTCTGCCCGTCCATCCATCGCGATCATCCTGTCGTCCCTGCTCTACTCCCGCTTGCCCGCCGTGATCCCACACCTTCCAGCTCCACTACACCCCCCTCCCCAACAACAATATTCGAACGTGCGTTGGTCGCAGACAAGTACGTCCAGGACGTCGACAGTCTCTGGCGAAAAACGGACCGGTGGACATTGTACGGCTCGACAGTGAGTCTGATGTGTGACACTGCATCTCCGTTTATCTCAAACGTTATTTACTCTAGTGTTGCTCTGGTTCAACTTCCAGCACCCCTCCCACACAGTCTTCCCAGACCCACATGCCCACTTCTGACCTCTCTTCGGCCGAGTTCGACACCTCCGTACTCCCCGCAGGCTGGAATAGTTTACCCGCGGTATCCTCCTCCAACAAGTCCACCACCATCCTCGCCCTCGCCATTGCGCTGGCCGGTTCGATATGTGTCTTCATGCTTGTTTGTCTCCTTTGGAGACGGCGGAAGAAGAAGGCGAGGGACCCAGAACTTCGACTGGCCCGCAAGCTAGACTCCGATGGCGACCCGAAAGACAATGGGCAGGACACAGAGGCCTACGGGAAGATGCGGATGTGGACGAGAGCCACTGCACGCTGGAGATCCAACATTCGTCAATCAGCCCGCCGGCGGCGAAAGAGGCACACGACGACGGCCGTTTCCATCGCCAGTCGGCCGCTATCCCCGATCTCGTCCAGCGAGGCAGACCCTCCTGTGAGTCTTCCCACTCCAACACCGGCGTCCGCGTGTACCTCGTCTCTCGACCCCACACTATCCGACCCGCCCATCGTTCCGCCCGAGCGCCCTCGTTCTGCGTCGCCCCCTACCTACGGCGCCTCGCTCGCTCCCTCATCTTCCCATCACCCTCCTCTCTCCGCTGTGTACAGTTTGCCTTCCACTCCTTCGCCCGACAACCAGCCTTCTTTCGCGGTTGACGAACCAATACCATACGTCCCTCCAAGCGACGGTCATGTAGCTACCGATGACAAAGCACAGCTCGCCCGCATCCGCGAGTTGGCAAGTTCTCCTCCAACCATGGTAGACGTCGTAGGTGCAACTGCCATGCAGCCAGTTTCTGTCCCAGAGTGGCACGAAGTAGAAGACGATTTGGACGACTTGGGCATCGATCTGAATCAAGTTCCCATGTCGTTACCTCATTGCAACTTTCCCCCCTCGTTTCCCCTCCCTCCCTCCACGTCTGACGTGCCTTTCGGCCACCTGCATGACTCCCCTCTATGTTATGGGAATGTAGGCGACATCTCGGGCACCCGTCCTGCTTCTGCATCACCACAACCTTTGCCGGAAGTCTCGCCGAGCGCGCCATGCATTGACGACCTTGGCCTAGAGCCCTCTGCACCGCCTTTGGAAGGTGATGTATTCCAAGATTGGGATGAGGCTTCCCTCGATGTTCCTGGTGCTCCCAACTCGGTGGATTTAGACTCTTCCCCATCCTGCGGAGAGGAATCGACTACTGTATCGTTTACATCGCACGTTTCTTCGTCTTCCATGCGGGACTCTGTTGCCAGGGACGATGTACCCCCTCGATATCATCCCTGAATGTTTATTGGCTGTGAAGGACTTTGTACACATTCATGTACACTTACCATATGGCAAATAGTATTATCACTAATTGTTGTGCTACCATTGCTAAGAGTTGAATTTTAAAGTGCTGTTTTGCTAGTGAGTGGTGTGATCCAGATTTTCCAAGCAGGAGATGACCACCAAAAAAACAGCCTAATTTCTATTCACCACATCATCATGCAGCTGATGCAGCATCATCAATACAATGTGATAGGATGTGAATGTGAAATTGAATATGCATATGATGAATAAGAAGTAGTGGTAGTGGTATAAAAATGCTTGTAAGGTGGTGTATAAAAGATGATGTAGTGCAAGTGTTCCCAACTAGTGAAAGTATGGCAAATAATTCACTTTATGATCATCATATTATCTCACACTTCCTCTCCTCACAACCAGCTTGAGCATCTATATCACACACACAGGGCTTTCCTGTACTTTATGAATGCTACCAAGTTACCTTGCACTTCCTCTCCCCTCAGTTTCAAATCTCGTTCCTTTCGGCGATCAATCCCCCTTACCACCTTCTTTACCCCATCTACACACTCTATGAGGCGATCCAAAAACCCACCAGTCCTAAAGTTGACATCATACAAGAGCGTCTCGTCTGAATAGATATCAATCAGTGCAGAGACCGCCTGGATGAGTGGTTCAGTGCCTTTGGTCGATGGCATGGTCGCGCTCGGCAAGAGGGATAGCAGATAACTAGATATCACCTGTGAACGAATCCTGCCCGTGAGTCGGGTCGATTCGACATCCGCGTATCATGTCGACGTACCCGATTCGTTTCGATGGAATGAGGGTTTTGCGCCAGGCACTCTAGCGTACCGATGCACTTCACCTGTACGCAGGATTCTTTGCTCGAATCACAGACGTTCATCAAGATCTGGGCTTGCTCATCGATCGGAACCTATGTAGACAGTTGAGAACAACGGGTGATTGCGCCGAGCCGCAACTCTTACCAGTTTGCCTTTCCAGATGTTGCCGATGCCCCAGAGGACACCGATGGCGGTCTCCCAGATCTCCTGCTTGAGTTCCTGACCTGGAGCGATGTCGAGCCCAACTTTGGATAGCGCAGCCCATATTTCGGACCAAACTCCACGACCGGCAACCTCATCCGCAGCGAGCTCCGCATTCGGCGATGTGGAAAGAGAAAGAAAGATGTTGTTCAGGCACTCAAAAGCGCTCACGTGGACAGCGCCGAGTAGAGATGTCGTCGGAGGGTGAATCGACGAGCTGGATGGCGGAGGGAAAGAAAGGGATGTCGGTTGAATCAATGACAATAGTGGTCGTACTAGTTCTGGCAGGAGAGCAGTAGAGGGTCGCTTTGTGTCTTCCCGTGGGTGCATCATGATGCTTTCGTCCAGCAGTGTGTCCTCCACCACGTCATCGTCCATTTCCACGTCCTCGTCTGAAGAGGTTATTCGGTTGTCCAATGGATATCCAGATGTTCACACCTTCTAGGTCTTCCGCATCAATCTCGTCATTTTCGTCCATCGATGCGCTAGGAACTGAATCCGGTAAGGTCGCACACACTCCCGTCAGGATCTCGAGTGCGAGTTGGATCGTCCTCAGTTTGTTTTCTAAACGCTCAAGGTTAATCTCAGTCTGCGACTTATGATCCGACTTTGGCGTATTTTTCAACGACAACTTGTCGATGGGGGGTGGTTCGTTGGCCTTCAAGAATGAACATTCAGAAAAGATTTAGGGTTCAACGACAACACAGCTAACCTGATGTGCTAGAAGCTCTTGAACTTGTTGTACCACATCGTCCGAGGACACGGATGAAATGATAGGTCGGAGAACGGGAAGTAACAGGTCGTTATTCACGTCGATGGTGGACGCAGCACTAGGTGGTGGCAGTGGCAACACATTGCTCATAATGCCTGTCTCTCGGTTTGATCTATATAATACACACACACCTGAGTATGCAGAGAATCTCACCACAACACAGGACCTTGAGCGTCTCGAAACGATCTTCGGAGAGATCTTTTGATTTACCTGTAGGATCAGGTTCGTTGCCCCGCAAGATGTCCAGTAGACATGAACCATAGGCAGCGTCACAATGGACTTCGTCTATCGCTGCCTGATTATCGTCTGTGAGGACATACAAACTTTGGGCTGCACGAATGAAATTAATCTGGAGAACAGCACAGCAGCAAAAGAACTACCTGCTGCGACTACGGTCGATACAGGCAGCTTGTCGCGTGAGAATAAGAAGGACATTAAAAACGGGATTAGATTGATTTGGTTGATGGCATTGAGAGCCTTATTCGAAGTCTCCCTGATCATCTTTCTGAGACACAGAAGACAAGTGGGGGGAGGGTGAAATCGCTCACGACATGCACCACAGAATTGTGATCACATTATCTGCGAATTCATACACCACCTTTTTCGCATTTTCCGGCGCATTTTTTGGGGATTCGAGGAACTGAGCAAGTATCGCCGATATCTAAAACCACTTAGGCTGTGTATGCGCGTAAGGGACGACGTTCAAATACCTTTGGAACGAACATCTTCAGGGGTGCGAGAATGTTTTTGTTAAACATTTCCGCGCAAATGCCATACCCTCCGTCGATGCAAAGATTGCTAGAGCGTCAGGGGTCAAGGATCGATCGCTAGAAATCAGATCCAAACAGACAGACCGTAGGGCGCCGGCAGCCTCTATCCAGACTTCCTCTTCGCTGTCCGACAGCCGCGTGATCAAGGCTCCGACCACGTTTTTGCCTTGTAGCAGCCTCCGGGTGGATGGATCGTTTTGAATGAGGTTAGACACCGCGACGCAAGCCCATCTGCGTTCGGACCCGTCTGGGCTCTCCATCTGGAATCACGTCTCTAAGCCGAATCTAGAGTCCAACGAGTGCGAGAAAGATATACCTTTTGAATGATCGGCAAGACCTCTTGTTTTTTCGTGGATGCAGACTCGGCGGAGGCAAGGCCTTGGGGTAAATGCGAATCGGGGACTCTCATCGGATTGTGTCTACGCATCAATCGTTTCTTTTGAGACTTGCCCATGCCAACTATTGGGAAACTTCAAGGAACTATCATAGAGGCAGCTAGCCAAGGGGGAGAGCCGAGCTCGGCAAGGACGTAGATTTCCCGGATAGGAAATGACCACCGCACTCTCAGGCTCATGATCTCGGATCGCAATCAACCAAAGTCGCAGAGATTGACCTCGAGCCTTAGCCGCCTGTAAAAATAAACCGAGGACAGTCCAGCTCGCGCTCGAGATCTTGACAGGGAACCGTACTCTGCCAGATCCGGTCCCTATCGGATCAACGGACGAAAATGATACGGAAGACCTAGTACTAGTAGCCTAAAAGGTACGAAGAAATGGACGATGACGTGGGGGACAGCATGATCCACGGGCCCGGGAATATGCTGAGGGGTCTTTTATTGCTCTCCTTCCAGAGATAGTACGACCATTGTCATTAATTCAACTGACACCCCGGCTTCCTCACCCCGGGCCTCCGCCATGATCCATCCAGCTCACCCCCGACGTGCCAGTGGCGCTGTCACGGTCCACGTGAGCGCTTTTGAATGTCTCTGCGACATTTTCCTCGGCAACATCTGGAAAGGCGAACTGGCGAGAGTTGCCGCTCGACGCATTCTCCCCAGAGCTGTTCTCAACTGTCCACGTAGGTTCCAATCGATGTGCAAACGTCGACATGTTTCCCATATGTCGAATCGACCCAACTCACCACTAGCAGGATTCGTTCACAGGTGATATCTAAGTATCTGCTATCTCTCTTGCCGAGCACGACCACGGCGTCGACCAAGGGTACTGAACCACTCCTCCAGGCGGTCTATTCGGACGAGAGGCTCTCGTACGATGACAACTTTAGGACTGGCGGCCCGGGATTTCTGGATCACCTTGTGCAGTGTGCTGACAGGGTGAATAAGTGAGGGGGATCGATCGCTGAAAGAACGGAATTTGAAGCTGAGAGGTGAGGAAGTCCGAGATAAATTAATGGCGTTCACCAGGTACAGAGCGTTGCGTGACGTAGACAGTTGTGAGAAGCGGTAGATTTGATCAAGCTACGTAGTGTGTTATGCGATTACCTGCGTACCACATTTATAGCCCGGAATTCCTGGGACAAACACGATGCACGAAAGACGTTTTCAAATAAATAGTACAAATGCATGGGATTTCCGTCTATATATGAAACTATTCACACAAGTTGAGTAGAAACTAGCAAACAATTTCTCAAATAAATCATTCTTCAGGGATGACGTGAGTACTCTATCAACACATGAATCAGTCGTGCACTTGGTTTATTTGCGGAAGAAATGACACACCTCAACGTTACTATCAAACGGATTCATACCCGTAGCGACTCGGCTGCCCGCAATCATAGCACTCCAGTCGATGACCTCCCATTTGTGGGCACCTGCTTGCTTCTGCTCTTGATGGATCGACCTCGCAGTGATCATGCGTTGGTGAGCTATATCCACTGCTGGCATCGGACAGTTTAGTTCAGCCGTGAGGCGACGGATGTGCCTGATCCAGGACATCGTCAGCATCAGGCGACATAGTCAAGGTCACGACCAACACCGAGTCCTTGATTCCTCCGTCGATGGCGAAACCCTTGGAGCCGTCGAAGTTGTCGTTTACCATGCGTTCACCATATGCTATCAATCTAAGTTCTTCCTAAATCAAGATGATCGAGTTTCAAATGAATTCAATGCCTACCCAGGAGCTGGCATTATATCTACATTGCTAGATCAGATTTGGTAGCGGAGCGGCCCTCGACAGACATACCTTTGACTAGGTTGAGCACAGTTTGGGCTCCGATTCCTGATTTGTCACCAAGAGTGAGTGTCTCAGCGAGGAGCTCGTTAGCACCCATGATCAATCCGTTGCCGATCAACTTGAAAGTACAGGCTGGAGGGCGAGTGAATGAGGAAGTGATTGCGAGATACTGCGATTACCCACCTTTCTCGATATTTCCGCCGAGGTCGATAACCTTTCTGCCCACGCCTGGGACGGTGAGATGCGCTATTTCTTTCTTGGATCGGTAGTCACCACTCATTGCAATCACGAGCTTCCCGGAATCCGCTGCCATTGGAGGTCCAAAGACCGGAGCTGACACAAAACTACACTGAGGAAAGCTGGAGACCAGTCTGTCGATTTCCCCTGAAGGGTTCCAGTCAACATCCGCTCAGCTGTACCAAGGGAGGTGGATGCTTGCCAGCGAGCGCGGGATAGATCTTTCGCGAGTCAGACCATCTGCTGAAAATGGAGTGATATAAACTCACCGTGCTGGTATCGACAAAAATCTTTGCTCTGCTGCCACTGGGTGGCGTTTCCTGTAGTAGGATGTGATCTAACAACGCCACTTATCTCGGAAGCAAACGGGACATACCGAAAGAGCCTTTGCGAACTCGTTGTACGCGCTCTGCACGACAGCATCGTTGGCAAGGTTAGTGAAGATAACATCACACTCGATGGCCAATTGAGCTAGGCTGGACGCGACTGTGGCAACCTCTGGGCCGACCTCATCGACAAGCTTCTGTGCTTTAGACAAGGTGCGATTATAGAGGAGGATCGGTAATTTCTGTTGGCGAGATTTGGTAATGTTACGTGCCATGAAGTAACCCATGGCCCCAAGGCCATACCATCCAACCCTGAGGGGATGAGACCACGGGGTGGTGGGGCGGGAGAAGGGAACTTCTGCAGAGAGCATGGTCTAGTATGGGTATGATCCCTCGGAAGGATTAGTATCATCCTGGCATCCAATTTATACGTGTCTATGATAAGCAAAAAGAGATAATAACTTCTTCACAGCATCCATATACATAGCATCACGTGATCTACAGACTCGCAGCGCCTCCGCTCGTCCGAGTCCGACCTTGTCGACAGGTCGTATAACCAAAAGGCGTCCTCCTCGACCTCCACGGTCTGCTGGCTACCCAAACGATGCAGCAGCAAGCATACCCAAGCGAGAACAAGGGCACTTTACTTCCAGGCCAGACAATCTCTGTCAACAAGTACACAGTCCAGGTGGAGAGGTACCTTAGCCAAGGTCTTCGAGTCCCGCCTTGCTTCCCCAATGTCTGAACACTCCTCCCCAGGTGGCTTTTCCCATGTATACCTCGTGAGGACCCCGACACCTGTGTGTAACACGACCCACCATGTCCTTAAGCGCATTGCTGTGCCAAACGAAGCGTTGCTCACGGAGGTCAAGAAAGAAGTCGATATCATGGTGCGCAGCAGGATCATCGACCGCGTCTCGTCCCCTTACACCATCATATCAGAGGATTCTGAAGGGTCACCCAAACATCGTTTACCTCATCGATGCCGCATGGCACAAAATGTCCAATGGCCAGTACGAAGTTTTCATCCTTATGGAGTTTTGCCCAGGTGCCCAGTGTCTGTCTTCATTTTCATAATTATCTTATTTAGACAAACCCTAGGCGGAGGTATAATCGACATGATGAACAGGCGTCTCAGGGAGCGTCTCACAGAGGCAGAGATTCTGCAAATATTTGTCGATGTCCTCGAAGGAGTTGGGGCTATGCATAACCTGCGACCGGCTCTACTGCACCGCGATCTCAAAGTAGAAAACATCCTCCAGTCATCTAGTACCTCCTTCAAATTGTGCGATTTCGGATCAGCGACGCCAGTCGCACCCCGACCGCCATCGACAGCTCAAGAGATCAGGGCAGTCGAAGCCGATCTTAATCGCCATACAACTCTTCAGTACAGGCCCCCGGAAATGATCGACCCTTATTTGCGCCGTCCAATCGATGAAAAATCTGATGTGTGGGCACTGGGGGTGTTGCTCTACAAGCTCTGTTACTACACGACTCCGTTCGAGGAGCATGGCCCTTTGGCCATCCTGAATGTACAATACCGGATCCCTCCGTATCCTGTATATTCTACACAGTTGAATGGCTTGATCAGTACGTTGACCCCTTCATGCGCCTTTCTTGTCTCATCCATCTGTGCACTGTAGTGTCGATGCTTTGTGAGCATGGCACCCAGCGTCCATCCGTGTTCGAGCTCCTTGCCCAAGTTCATCACATTCGCGGTACTAAATCACGTTTCACCTATCAAATTGCTCCACCACAACCTCTCTCTCCACGAACACCTCAGTCGCAAGCAGCTGCTCCACTGGATAATTTAGTCTCGTACCGTCCATCGTCCAGCACGACGCAGCGGCCTTCACCGGCAAAAAATACTGGAATTCAAGCAAGAGACAAAGTGTTGGAGGCTATTGCCCCGATGCGACGCGGACGTCCGTCTTCCTCTCAGCAACAAAGCCCGGAGATATCGAAACCACCCAGTCCACCGAAGATACTGCTGGAAGCAACAAAACCCAAAAAGGTCGACTTATTGGACGACCGCTTTGATGCAGAGGAAGACAGTGCTTGGAGAGCCATAAAGAGTAGTGCGACGAGTGATGACGATAACAAACTCCTCGGTTCTGGCAGCACCACGATCTCAGCGTGGAAGCCAAAGGGTACCACACGGACTGTTATGGAGGCCAACTGGAGTGTTGAATCGCTTAGCTCAAAAGTGACTGATGGCGACGTACTCCCAGCTAACTCTACCTTCGGGGACAACTTTGCGGAGAGCCTATGGAAAGCATATGATGGTAACAGGGCAGGTTCCAGTGCAACTCCATTTACCTCAGCCGAGAAGGCGGCGCCGTCGAAGATCGCTCCGTTAGAGGGGTCCCGAACCACGAAGCTTGTCATTACTAAAGGGAAGGATGCTTTTGAGGGCTTGGGCCTGTCATCTACCTTACCACCCGCTCCAACACTGGGTGAAGCACGCAAGCTGAGGACGGGGTTGGCGGCAGTCAATGCCTTCAATCGTCACGCTTTCGCACATAGCCCGTCGTCGACAGCGACAAAGTCAAAGCCTACTACCGGTAGCGTAAAGCCGTCTCCTTCACCTCGTCCGTCGCCTCCACACACAAGTTCATCATGGAGGAATAGCCCTGTTATCCAGGCATTGCCAAGCTCAACCCCTGTGACCACCAACCTAGCATTTCTTCAAACTGGTGATCTGTCTGCGGAGACCAGGTTCCCCTCTCTAGAAGAATTACATGCAACCATGACATATTCTCAGAAGCCCAACCGGTATACCACGCAACCAGAACCTAATCTCGGAAATGAGAACATCATTGATTTGTCATTCCCTTCCACTTCAATACCCTTCCGTCCACAGCCTCGGCATTCGGTTGTCCAAAATAATGCTCGTTCAGAACAAGTTACAGGAACCGCAGCTCACGAAACAGGGGAAGCGCGACGGCCTTTAGCAGGTCCGGAGAACAGCGAGGCTGTCTCACCAGCCAAACGTTCTACCGGTCGTCCGCCATCACGATCATCGTTGAAACATGCGATAAATACTTCCTCCAAACCTTTCGGGACCCATGACTTGCTTGATTTGACGGGTGACTCAACCAGCGCTCCATTGGTTCCACAGAAAACTCGCGAGTATAAGGACTGGCTGACAGGAGATGTTGACACGCTGATATCGCCAGCGAAGGACCGTGGAGCCACGGAGACGAAATCCCAAGAGACACCCGTACTGCGCGAGTTCACTCACAAACGCTCTTCGCTCGTCCAAGAGAACAGGGTCCCTATACAAACCCCGCAGGAGGCTGTCACTAGCCAACGACCTGAGCAGCTCAACCGCTCATCTATAACCCCTTCGAAAACCAGAAGAAATTCACGAAGTTCACGATCCCGGGAGCGCAAGCAAAGTACGAGCCTGACCTCAGGCCACAAGAATCCTGTGCTTCTAAGTGGACTTCCGCAGGCATCATCCATACGCTTCCCGAACATCAGCCAGGACTCACTCATGGGGTCGACTACTCGTCCTTCATTTGAAAGGTCTTCCTCATCAGATGACTGGAAGGCACAGCCAGCATTATTAGAGTCCCCACGAGACGGGAAGATATCTTCGAGTGATGAGGAGACTCCTGAAGACGCTGTCGGATTTAAATCTGCCTCGAAGGCATCCGGTCCGAGGCACAAAGGAAGGCAGAGCTCTGTACACGACTTGGTTGACCTATGGGGTGGTGGTGTCGTCCAGACAAGGGAGAGGTGGAAAGATGCGGTTCCGAATTCGTCCACTGATTCCCCCCACGAGAAGCCCTTGAAGAATCGGTCCATTGCTGTACCTTCTGCGACGAAGTTCAATGCAACATCACCGCAGCATCTACAAGCTCCAGCTCCAAATTCTGGGGTAATTGAGGTGCCACGATCACCTAGCAGGTCGCCGAATCGGCGTTCTCCCAAATCTCACGTGAAGCAGATGTCGGCTGTGAATTCAACAACCAACACGCCAACGTCTTCCTCGAGAGGCCGCCCACAGTCCTTGTTCTTGTTCCCAATGTCAAAATCCACTTCTGACGGGAAAGTAGATACGCCGGCGACACCCTCTGTTCTTTCTGTCCCTCAAGATGGCTCTCGTGCGGGTGGCACCCGTCGACCATCGATCACAGACATGGTACAGAGATATGAGGCCATTGGGAGAGTCGCATCCCCCGGTCCTCTTCCCCTCTCCAAATCTGCCGTGCTACCGGGCGTAGTACCGGTGACGACAGGCCGTACTCTACAACAACCCCTGCATTCTCCCCTGGCGTTGAAGTTATCCCCTTCCCGGGTTGCTCCCACATCTGGTGATGTTTCCCAGGCTGTCGACAGCGACAAGCGCCAGCTGCCTGTCAATGCAAAGCCTAGGTACACTGGGCCAACGGATAAATCGGGGGACACGTCCAGAGTCCAGAGTTCAATTTCCGGGTTGCCCGCCTCGTCATCTAGCAAACTGCTGGCGCACAGTTCTTCCCAAGGAGGTATTGGTATTGATGGCTTACCCTCACCAGCCGCCAATGCTCCTGCACAACCGGAGGAGGATCGGCGTTCACCTTCCCCCGAAAAGCCCTATCAAGGTGTCGGTAAACTCATTGATCAATGGCAAAGGAAATCAGAAGCATCTCATGGTCCCACTGGCTCCACGCCAAGACGGGGGTTTACGGCGAAGCGAGCTGGACTCGTTGGTGGAAGCATCAATCGGGACAATTGAGCATTGTATTCGGACTATTCTTCACTATTTACACGGAAGTACATTGGATGGGCTTTTCAGAAATTCCTGGTGTCAACTTAGAATCCAATTTGATTCCGACCTATTCTTCGAAAGCAAGGTGGTAACATCATAGTGCCTACTTCAACACCGGCGTGCTGCTGGTCGATCTCGCGAGATGGCACACAATCTCATTTGTATACGTGCTTCTCGCTCGCCGTTATCGTCTCGTGAGAGCACGGAACGGTGGTCCGAGCTGCTGATTCATCGGGTCACGTGCAACTTGCCTATATTTGGTCCTTTGGTCCTAATGACAGGTATCAGAGGGATGGGTATGCCGGTATCTGGGTCCCTCAACCAGCTTGCGTACGTCCCGTGTTTCTTCCGAGTCCTTCCCTTCTCTCTCTCTCTCTCTCTCCTTTCCATAGTTCTCATGGCCCCTCGTATGCTGATAACTTGACGGGATCAATAAGGTAGCGAAAGAGAATGATCTCGGGCAGGTTTATCTCACCAGCATCGATTTCCTCGAGAATGGAATTCCGGCGAGTGTTATCGTGACGATGGTGCATGTTCCTTGGTTCTGGCAAGTCTATCTATAGCTGAGACATGTATGACAGGCCACGTCTAGGGCATGGGTAATCGGGTGAGTTTTTTTTTTTTTTGTGTCAATTTTTGTCCCGTGTGGAGTGTATGTACTCTATGAGGACAATCTATCTAAGCTTGGGGCTCGTGCCCCTACGGCTCCGTCTGCGCGAATGC